>JBCEWC010010030.1:0-18093 GCA_038996855.1 Solanum aculeatissimum
TCGGACTCCAAAAGTTATGCGTTTTTTGAGAATGAGTCTGAGCAACACAGACTTTGGCTAGAATCCAGTGAGCCGCCTATTCTAGAATCCAGAATCTATAAACTCAAAATTGTAACTTTGTCTCCGACCATATCATACAGTTCAGATTCTGACAAAATTCATTTCCATTTCTTCATTAGATTGGTATGGTAGAATACATGGTATCAAGTATAAGTGTATAGCCATGATCGATTATCGACTTTTAGGGAAATAATTCATCTAAAATTCCGGATTTAACTTGACAGAAAACTATATTTTGCAGACGGAGCTGCATTTATGCAAAACTTATCATCAATTCATCAGATGACGATGCTAAAGATGCATATCGATCACATCTAAGGATTCAAGACGAGTGCCAAATGCATCTTAACATGGTACCAATAGTTTAGTTTCTCTACAACAATTAGTATGCCTTAGTTTCTCTAGTTGCCATAGTTTATGTGGTTACGAAAAGGTTACTCTTTTCACTAGAGAAGCATAGCAGATTCTGCGAAGAGGAAAACAGACTACAACAACTCGAAATTTTATGGGATCAAGTATGTTTACGTCACGTTTCTGTTTGCATTTCTGAGGCGTAAACATCAGCAAACATGTTCAAGAATGCTAAAACTATGCAGATTTTAACTGTTAAAATCTTACCAGTAAAGAGTTTAAAGGCCGTGGGAAGAGTTCTCCTTGGCGCGACCCAAAATATATCAGACTTAGTATTCTGATACAGCCCGGGGTCTATAATAAGTGGCATTGCCCTTTCCGACCTGCAATAGGATAAAATCGAGTGACATATAAATTAAGGAACGAACTACAAATACAGCCAAAGAACAAATCAAGAAACTCAGTAAACTTATATGAGAGCATACTCTTTCCATCTCAACCGGCTCGTGTGCTCAATGAAGTTAAAGTCGCGTTTTAAGTGAGAAAATGCATAGAGAAGATCTGTAAAGCAATAGAATGACTAATCAGAACTAACTTGTGATGAAAAAAGATGATGGTGCATTTCTATCTATGTTGCTCGGATTCTTCAAAAATGACATCAGGAGTGTGTCGTATCCTCCAAAAATAGTACATGCTTCGAGGATCTGACAAGGGCGAGACAACATTTTGAAGAGTACGAGCAACATAAATTTCTAGTATGAGATTTGAGAACTAACCGTCTTGAGTTAGCAGGGGATAATCAGAAGCACTGAGGTTAATAAACCAATCCCAATTCTGATACTTCTTCAGGAGAATAGAGGCGGCGTGTAGCGTGTTGGAGACCATGGTCGGACCCCGGTATGTCACTATGTTTGCTTTCTTAATCACGTGTACGTTTCCAATCTTGGCGAAAACAGGTTCTTTTGCAACTCTGGAAGCAAGCTCCAGTCTCTCCTCTGCAGATGATTTCAAGTCTAGATGAACAACGTAATAATTCCATGGATGATACAGCGATTGCAGCGTTCTCCAAAGTTGATCTAGTTCGCCTTGTGATCCAGATATCAAATAAGCAAAACGCGGTGCAGGAGGAGGAGGAGGTGGTGGAGAAGGTGGTGGAGGAGGTGGAGGAGGTGAAGGGGGCGGAGGCAGACTTGGAGCTTGCTGAACTTTTACTTCACCAGCAAAAGAGCTAATTTGATTCTCCATAAGACAAGACGGGAAAATCGAGAAGACTGAATTGATCGTATGCAACGAGGCAATGAGGCTCAAATCGAAGGAGGTTACAAGAAGGAAAATAAACACAAATGAGCTTATAATAAGAGGAAACATCCATCTTTTATCCACGTTCAACGACCTCATTGCTGGATCTTATCATGTAAGCTGATGAACGAGTCTCTTTTCTCTTCTCTGAAGCCTTAAACAAACAAAAGTGGAATCCAACGTGATGATCCGCCTCCGTGATCTCAACACTGGAAGTGGAATCCAACGGTTCATCAATGATTCGTTCACTCTGCCTTACTATCTTCCTTCATACCACTAAAAATTCACATCAAACTCAACTCTTATTTACCAGGCAATCGCGAACCAAAAGGCCCCTCGAACCAAAATAATTGCCTTCTTCAAATTGATCCCCTATCTTATACATCTCTGCATTTTCTGTTGAAATCAAAAGCAACCATATCGAAGGTCGACATCAATAATGTTTAAACTACAATAGTGAGAAAATTTCTCGATGAACCCTTAAACTATCCATGAGCTAAAAGTTGGTAGAAAGACAAAACGAAACTCTTGCCATTGTAAACACTGGCGGAGCCAAGATATTCACTAACAGAATTCAATATATGAAAAAAAGAAAAAACAAATGCATGATGAAGCCAAGGATCCACAAGTCAGGTTTAGGGAGAGTAAGATGTACACAGATTTTACCCCTACCTTTGTGAGGTATATAGTATATTACATACAGACATAAAAATAAACACTACCCACACAGTGTTTTGATGAAGAGGTGTCAATTGACTCCCCTTTAGCTAAGGTGAAAACACGCTAACGTTCAACTATACTATATTACAAGAATCTCGCAACCAAGGGTGTGGCTTGCGTACCATAAGGTACAAAAAATTACCCGATATCTGTGTTGGTGGGGGAGTATTGTGAATTATAGGGTGTGGAATTAGTTAAGGGGGTTCGTAAGCTTCCCAGACACCACAAACAGACAACAACATACCCAGTATAATCCCACAAGTGGGGTCTGGGGAGGGTAAAATGTACGCAGACCTTACCATTACCTCATAGAGATAGAGAGGTTGTTTCTGGAAAATCCTCGTCTCAAAAATATCAAGCCCCATAAGCAGAAACTTCCCGGACACCATGATTATCAAAAAAGACAAAACAAGAATCTATTCAACTATACTATATTCCAATGGTGGACATTCCAAATAAACCTTCTTTTTTTAATAATATTAAAAAAAACATAAGTAAACATCCAAATGAATCTTTTTAGCAGAATAAGGCCAGAAATGTTAACATCAGGACTGCATTATCAAACAAATCAAAAGCATAGGCCAATATTATTGTCCTAAGCTAATAAAAAATTAACAAATTCAGATTTACAATTTCTCTAAAACCCCAGAAGGAACCCCCCCCCCAAAAGAAAAACAGAATCTAATATAATAATTCCAGAAAAAAAAAAGAAGACTAAATACATAAAATCATATATTCAATACAGAGGGAATTTTATTTTTTTATATAAATTTACATAATATTTGACAGAAATGAAATTTTAAAAAAAATACCTTTACATTGGAGAATGAAATGATGATTGAAAATGGACGTGAAAGAGAAGAAGATCACACTTCAGCTTATTTTTTATTTTTTTGGAGCTATTTTTTGTTAACTGATTTCCGGGAAAACATACAAAATTAATTTGATTTGGAATTTATGTATTTTATAAGTCATGCATAATTAATTTGATTTGTAAATTAATTAGGGTGTGGTCAGTACGTAGAAAAATAAATAAGTTTCTTGTTTATCTTTTTGTATGAGGTATGTAGGAAAAATTGTTATCCTCGAAATATTTATATATAATCTAGACAAAAAAAGAACTATGAAAAGTGAGGGGGGTGGGGGGTCTACGAGTGGGGGTGAAGATTGATGAGGTGTGTTGCAAGGTAGGGAGAACACAATCAAATCAAATGCAGAATATCAGTTGTGAGAACTTGGTTTTCCTACTTTTCATTAAGAAAGTTATTTTCCTCAATTTTGAAAAATTCGACACATTTTAAAGTTTATTTTGACATTTGCTTATAGATATGTCACCAACATCAGACCTCTCAAAGTACGACCCTTCCTCGAACTCTACATAAACACAGAATGCTTTGTACACTGAACTCAGATATATGTCTCTTAGCATTACTTTTGCGAAAAATGTGTTTATTTATGATGCATTGAAAGAAACATATAAGCCACTAACCTTGTTGGGCCACTTTAAATGTCACAGTTCTCTTTGTTACCAGAAAGAATGTTAATATTAGTCTTTTGTGATTTGTAATAATGCTTTATGTACGTCGAAAGTATCCAATAAAAACATTTTATTATGCGTTCAAGTATTCAATTGGAACATGTCGAAGTTTGAGGTCTGTACACCCCACCCTCCCCAAATCCTATTTGTGGCTTACACTGGACATGTTTGTACATGGGTTGGGTTGGGTTGGGTGGGGTTGGGTGGGGGGGGTTCCATCTTTAGATCTCTGAAAAGGACTTGACTGTCCTAAATCCATGGTTATCTGGAAGAGGTCCATTCCCTGGCCTGACAGATATTATCACTTCCAAACCTGAATGAAGAGAAGGGGGTCAGCAAATTCAATGAAATATACACACATGCTGAAGAGTTCAAGCTTAAGCAAGGGCGGCTCAACACTAAAGCGACTAAAGCAGTGGCTTTAGGCCCCAAAAAATAAGGGCTAATGGAAATTGTGAGACGGATAGCACACTGGGAAAAAACAAAATACCCTACTCTACCCATTTTCTAGTTTAGTCTGTTTCAAAAAGAATGATTTTTTTTTTCCTATGGTAACATTTTAATTTCAATTTTTCACTTGACATATTAAGGCCATAAGATTAACGGTATTTTGATATATTTGACTTAACTTTAATTTATAATCACAAAATCAAAAACTCTTCTTTATTTTCTTAAACTCCGTGTCAAATCAAACTAGGTCATTCTTTTTTAAAAGAAGAAGTATTTACTGTTACTATTAATTAAAAAAATATTTCTCTAATCCATTTTAGTTGTCATGTTGTTTTTCGAAAGTTAATAAATACATCTTAAAAAGTTAGTTAAAGTTTATACAGTTTGATTCTAAAAATGAAAATTATGACAACTAAATGTGACAGAGGGAGTAATAATTTATTTGTTATCTCTTGCATATATTTTTTGTTTCTTAATTTGTCAAATTCACTTCAATTTAAATCAACCATATTTGAATATTTTTCTTTGAGATATTTTATAAAATATTTCAAGCTCAAACTAACTATGTTATCAAATAATTAAATTTTAAAAATTGTTATCTTAACTTTGAATGTTTTCTTAAGATAACAATCACTATAATATTGATTTTTGCAATTAAAAATAATACAAAATATTATATAAATAAAAAAGTAATATTTATTCAATCAAGTGGAGTCTTAAATAATTTGTAAATACTTCTAGAGAAGTATTGATGATTTTTATAACAACTGACTTTATTTAAAAAGATTTTGAAATAAGTATCAATAAAAGAGATTTAAACATTTATGTTGTTACATAATGTACAATAATTTATATATGTTTATTTTTATCTTACAAAATATTACAAAAAATGTTATCTTGTCAATTAAAAAAACTATTAATAAATAAAATATATGAAAAAATTAAATAAATATAATATTCTTTTTTGAGTTTAGGCCACACATATTATTAAGCCGCCCTTGAGCTTAAGTCGTTAGAGAGAGTATGCTTTTATTTACTTTGATTATATTCTCTATACGCCCCCTCACGTGTGGACCTGATTCTATTTTCACTAGCCAAAAACATAATAATTCTTCTTGATAACGGGTGGTAATGAGGTAATGAGATTCAATACCAGGATATTCGCTTACTTGAAAATGATTTTGTTGAGAAAAAAGTAGCTAAATGTGTACATGAAATTCATTTGGATGCCCCTAGAGTATTGATAGTTATTTTCAACAAAATGAGTACATGAAAAGTCAGAACAAGTCCACTTTGTAGGTAAAAAAGAAGGTTAAAATAATGTCATAGTTATTCGTCTATATGTTGACAATATTATTTACATTAGTTCATCTACCTTTCTTGTGGACGGGTTTAAGTCTCAAATGATGAATGAGCGTGAAATGTCGGATATGGATTTATTGCATTATTTTCTTGGTCTTGAAGTGAATCAAGCTAAAGATGGAAATTTTATTTCACTAAGGAAATTTTATTTCACTAAGGAAATATGTCAAGCACCTTCTCAATAGGTCTGGCATGCTTGATTGTAAACCTGCAACAACACTCAAGACCCGATATTGCATTTGCTATTGGTGTTATTTCTAGATTTATGCAATAATCTTCAAATGTTCATTATGGATCAGCAAAGAGCATACGGTTAATTGTTGGAACCTTGGAGTATGACATTTCGTACTCCAAGATTTCTAAACTCAGATTGTAGGGGTTCATAAATAGTGATTGGACACGTTCGTTGAAGAATGATAGACATATTGCTCCAACAAATGTTTTCTCCAGGTTCATGAGTGATCATTTGGAGTTATAAGCAAGCTATAGTAGCATTTTAGACTTCAGAGGCCAAGTATGTGACAGTAATTTGTTCACATCTTAACCATTAAGTGTGGTTTTTTTTCAACTGCTAAATGGATCTTAACAGATCCGGATGATTAAGATCTGCAACAAAATTTTGATGTCATTAAGATGTCTATAAAAAGATTTCTAAAAAGTTGGCAGTTTACCATTACTCCATCCACTTTCACCGCTAACTGTTGTCGGCCACCACCATCCACAATCATAAAACAGTCGGACATTACCACCATTTATTGTCATTACCACCACTAGCCGCTAATTACAATCATCACCACCACCATTACCATAACAACCACCCATCTCTACTGACAATCATCACTATATATTGTCAATCATCATTCACCAACACCATTAGCTATCTAGAATTCACCACAATTGTCAACCACCATCACCACCACCAACTACCACCATCAACAATTATTGTTTAACCACTTTCTGCTAGCCACCATCACCACTCTCCACAATGACGACCACCGCCATCAGCTAATATCATCCCTAATCGACATCCACAACCACCACTAGCCCCTATATAATTTCTTTTAAAAGCACTTAATATATTATTAGATTGATTTAGTATTTTATTTGAATTTTATATTTATTATAAAAATCAATTTATACATTCAGATATCAGATGTTAAAAAAACAATCTTACTTATTTATTGTTTGACAACATGCACCACTAAAGGTTGTGGTGTGGTGGCAAATACCTATTTATCTTTAACAAGAGGTCTCAGGTTTAATTCTAGGGAACAGGATCTATCTTTGGTAGGCGGCGCTTTATCCCCCCAAAGGTGGACTTCCTGGCTCGTATTCATATTAGTCGGGCCCAAAAGAGGTACTAGACACAGGGTGGGAAACAAAAAAATATATTACAGTGAGCACATCTTCAAACATCAGAAATATTTTGATTTAGCACTTGTATAACATAGAATAAAATTTTACCTACTATTTGGTTTAATGATAGAAAGGGCAATAGGTACAAATTCAGAAACAGGGTAGTTTTCATATAAAACAACCATATTTTACCTGCTGACTTTGCAGCTATAGCTTCTTGATAGACGTCGGTCACGAACAAAATCTCGGATGGGTGATCTACCCCCAAGGATGCTGCAATTTCATGGTAACTTTTTGTTTCTTTCTTATTCCTACAAAAAGTGGATGAAGTTTGAATTACTTAGATGACACGAGAGATCCGGACACCACTTCATAATTAGAGATGTGGCTTGATGAAAGGTAGAAATTTACCCTACTGTTGTATCAAAAAATCCACAGAGATATTTTCTCAGGTCCCCATAGTTTGTGTAACCAAACAAAAGCCTTTGTGCCAATCTGCTGCCACTTGAATATATGTACACCTTAGGGACAAAACAGCTAGTCAGTTTGGTCAGCAGCTGGTGATATAAGAGATTAATAGACTTTGTAACACACCTTGTCAGGTTATGCTGAAAAAAAAAACACCTTGCCAGGATAATGAAGAAGAAAAATGCACATAATGCAGCAAGTTGAAGCTGCTAATACAACTATTACTAAGCCACAGTCCCAAACAAGTTCGATCGACTATATGAATTTCGAGTTCTTTTCTGAAATTGGTATATGAATCCCAACTTCTTAATTTAAATTCAACTAATTTCATCATCATACCAAAAAAGTAAAACATAAATTTACAATAATAATAATAATATTAATATTAGACGTTCTCCAACAAGTCTAAAACTTATTCCCAACCCTTCAGGGTGACCAATAGTTTGGGCTTGGGACTTCCATGTTGGAGGTCTCAAGTTCAAAATCCCTTGCTAGCGAAAGCAAGGGGTTTGCCTTCTGAGTCGAGCTCGTTGCACCGGACTTGCCTAGTGTGGGTTACCTTTCCAATGTGGTTTGTGAGCTATTGCATAGGTACGGGGTTTTACTCTGTGCGCACCGAAAGGATAGTTGTTGTGGGTTTGGCTTGTCATAAGAAAAATATTTATTACCAACTAGTAGATATCACCTATACAAGTCTTTTTCTTCCGTTGTACCTTATCTTTAGCTAAATTTGCATTGACTCCAAGAATTTGTAGGTCATTCGAGACAACTTTCTTCCACATGATTTAGGGGGAAGCCATTAATAATAGAAGAAATTCCTTTTTTATAAGCGATAAAAGAGAAATTCCTTTAATCATGATCCAACATTAAGTCTTCATCTGCAGCTACAACGTTATGAGACTAGAGCTCATTAAAAAAAGAGAGAAGCACAAGTGTAGAAACAATGGGAAAACAAGAGAAACCTTGATGCCTGAAGCAGCCCATCTCTCAAGAGCTTCGGGCACATCATCAAAAACAACTCCCTCTAACTCATTGTTTTTAAACCCTGTTTGCCAAATATGCCCCTGAGTAACAGAATATGAAGATAAGCACAAACTGTAAGGAACATGTGTTGAAACTGGAAACCATAAGACATTTGGATGGAATGAGGGCAAAATAATTTAACCACCGATCTCCTCACTTGTAACTCCTTTAAGGCAGTAATTTTTCGGTCAGCTTTAATCATTGCCTCAACATTTGTTACCAAAGCTGCAATAATCTCCTCCTTCCCAGCATCATTCGAGGGGATAGGCACAGCACCGGCAACACCATTTTCCAAGTCTTCTTGTACCTGAAAGAAGAATGTAAGGGTGCAAAATTCCGTTTTCTTTACAGCATAGTACATGATTATGAGTTACAGCTTTTTAAGTTCAACACGTATATTCGAAAGTTTCTACTAGTGACAAATGTTAAATCGTGTTTTAGTGAAAAAGGAATAGTACCTTCTTTTACGTAATAATGGATACAATGTACAAAGACAAGACCTAGAATACCAGCTAAGTGGTGGATTCCACTTCTTCAAATATTTAGTGGGGTTCTAATTTTATTCAGCTTTAGTTTTCATATCTTAGTCTTATTTGAATTGTCAAGTAAAAGGAAAACTTGAACCTAAATGTAATGCTGGCCTTTGATCCAAAGAACCGAATTCCTAATCATGAAAGTATCAAAGTTCATTGACAGAAGCACCACTCCTTCCTCAATGCCCTTGTTATTCAACACGTCGGCAACCCAAATGGACTTGAGAAATACCCTTCATCATTTCTCTTTCTAGTATAATTAAATTCAGAAAAGCAAAGCACATTGAGCATAGTACTATTGCATGTCAGAATATGGACAACATGTGTTGTTGAGCTAGTTAATATAAGACAAGCATTTATTTTCTTGCAAGTGGGAAATTCAAGTGGATAGTACTGATTTAATGGGCATGTAATAATATATTGCAATGAATTATGACAATATAAAAGAGGATAATTTTAACAGAAAGTTAGCTTACTTGATCTCTGAGTAGCTTAATATCCTCCTGAGTTTCTACCGAATCATATGTTGCATCCAAATGTTTCCCCACATTATCACAAGCATAAGGAAAAAGAACATCTGTAACAAATGATATGGGCGTTGTGGTTCCTTCAATATCCAAAACGATGCAGCGCTGCACCAAACAATAAAAATCACTATGCAGTCATGCTACACTTAGTTATATGCATATGAAGCTTAAATCAAAATCATAAATTACAAGAAACTAGAGAATGGTCCAAATTTTCAAATATTTACCCTTAATGGCTCAATGCCACCATTTGAAGCAAGAGCACTTGCTTTTGCAGACATCTTCACATGCCGAATGCTGCTTAAAGCACCATTGGAGTTATGAATGGGACCATGAGTTGGTGTTCTCCAGTACAGTCCCAACTGATTAAGTTTAAATGCGGCATCAAATAAGTAGCGGTAACACTCAGCCTGGAGGATAGAATTTCAACTAGAAGAGTTCAAAAGAAGAATAAACCACAAAAAGGGTCTTGATTTGAGGACTATTTTCTTAGTTAAGTTACATTTTTCTGCAGGATAAAAAATTCAAAGAGAAAACTAACACAAGCTCAAAGATCATTATTAAATCAACAGTTATTAGCTAACTCAACCAAACACTTCTTGCATCCCCACAAACCCTAAAAAAAGGAGGTCTGAGGTGGGTGGGGAGGAACAAGTCGAACTGTGAATTCAAAACAGCGGGTGGTAGAAAAATATGCAAAATGCCATAGCTATAAGTCACTATCACTCTTAGACGATAATTAGTTAAATACTAATCATGACTAGACAGAACAACACAAGTACACCATTAATAGTGGCTTTAAATTAAGAAAAAGAAACTGCTTCACAACACAAACCTGAGTTTTAGCATTGATCCAAGAATCTCCCCCATGGTTTTGGACCAGCGTGGCCATTGTCTTTGGGTAAGCTTTGATCTGTTCAACATGGACAAAGGATTCATACTTCCCAGGAGATATGCCACCAAAAAGAGAATCATTTAAGCCTACAATTCAAAATCTTAAGCAAAATCATTTTTCCTTTAGAGGACAAGATTGAGATCAATTGACAGCTGGCCTTAAGCATCTGGCACGTGTGTCATAAAAAGATAATATTTTTTTTAAATTGCAATGCTAAAACATCAAAGCAGAAACCCCACAATGAAAAGGACAGGAAGATGCATCTTCATATGCATGAACATTAAAAAAAGACCCTCTTTAGACAGAAAAATCGAGCCTTCAGTAATTTTTCGCATTGCAGCATCTGATACTAAACCTATGAGCATTCTTATTATCATCATCAAATTGAGAGACTACAAATTAGATAATTGAGTGTCAACCTTGAGCCACAGGCACTTCCAAGAAAACTTGGTTCACTCTTGTAAATACTAATCTAAGCATTTAGTGATACCAATTCTTGGTGAAACGTCTTCCTCATACTGATATTATATCATTAAAAGAGAACTATAAAATGTTGAAACTTTGGTTGCTCTGTATGATAGCACCTTAAACCAGAGCCGCTAGTTCTGAATTCTCTTGAATAGTAAACATCGTTTACCTGGGTTTTGCTGTTTAGAGCCATTTCTACTAGTATCTGTTTAACTAATTTTTTTTCTTCTTAGCTCTGTCTAATTTAAAGATGTACATGAGAAAAAGAGCGTGTTAGATTTCAATAGCTTATTTAAATAGTGGATTCATGTAAAAAGGGGACCCCCATTTTTTTTGTAAAGAACCAGCATTGAATTAGTGTTTATTAACTTTTACCAACAATATCTTAACTTAAAAAATAAAATATGACAGTAATACTTGTGAACTATTAAAAACAGTTTTAGAATCCAATTACCAGCATAACTTGCCGATAAAGTAAAAGCCTATAACCAAGTGGAAAATATATATAGCAGCATTTCAAATAAATGTGTCCAACTTTCTGTATGCACCATCACCTCCAAGGATGAATGAGTGGAATGACCAAATGATTGTCTTTTAGGGATATTTTTCCATCTATTCTAGTGGTAGGGTATATGGTGAAAATCATTAAAAACAAGTGAATGGGAAAAGAGAACTAGAGAAGTGAAGCCTAGACTCTTTCTAGTTTCTTCCATGTAGTGTCAAAAGTATTAAACTAATTTCAGCAGTGAAGAGGAAGTGCATAATACTCAATTGAACAGTTTGTTAGTTTGTCAGTTGAGAATTATTACCTAGAAGCTTTGTGAACACAGCCAAATTAGAACAGGAATGAAGTTGCACTTTCAACATAATTCATTCAATTATACAGCATAAACCATCCAATATGTTGTATGACTTGAAGCCAATCATGATAACAACAATATCAGATGCATGGTCCTTTATTTTCAGATGCACGAATATTGCTGTGTGGTAGACAAGATTTTCAGAAGATGGAGGAGCATACTGCTTCTGTAAGACATTCTGGGAGCTCTCTCTCGTGGGTAGTGTTCTCTATGATAGGGACCATAAGTCCATCATAGTAACCATGCCTTTGAATTCCTTTGATCATTTCCGTATGAATAATCTGTAACTACAGCAAAAAAGGACAACGATTGAGACAAAAAAGAGACAGAGAATTTCACTTTTATATAACTGTGGAATTAGAGGGAGAAGATAGAGACTCTTTATACTGTTAATAAATAAAGTCTTCAAAATGTGAATTTTCTGAAGAAATCAAATATATAACCTACATACTGACAGAGAATTGTCCTAGACTAGACTATGTTCAATGTTAAGAAGTCTCAAACACAATGAGCTTTATGTTTTTGGTTATTTTCAAGACAATTTGTGCCAAAAGCACATGTGTGATCTTACCTTTCCCATAAACAGGAACCACAATAAACTTATTTACATACTCCCTACTATCTATTAACATCACATTCATAAGGGTATGGCCTAGTGGTCAATGAAGTGAGTTAAGAACCATGAGGTTGCAAGTTCAAATCTCAATAAACAACAACATACTCGGTGGAATCCCACAAGTGGGGTCTGGGGAGGATCAACTGTACGCAGACCTTACCAACACCTCATAGAGATAGAAAGGTTGTTTCCGGAAGACCCTCGTCTCAAAAATATCAGGCTCTCGTCCAAGTTCAAATCTCAATGGAGGCAAAAAAAACACAAGGTGATTTCTAATTGGTACCTATGCTAGAGGTAGCAGGCATCCCCATGGAATTAGTCAAGGTGCACACAAGCTAACTCAGACACCACGGTTATTAAAAAATAATCAATTAACACCATACCATCAAGTATGTTTTAACGAATTTCTCATTTCCACTTATCCAATTATACTGGTTACTGTTGGCTTTCCTATTCCCATGTGATTCTTCCCTTTCTATCAAAGGTACCCAAGGAAAAGCATCTATGGAAGGGAAGAATCCCATAAATTCAAAACAAGAAAAATCACAGTGATGATTCAATTGTACCTTTAAAAACAGAGGGGCACAATCAGAATCCCCGGAAGGCTTATGCGGGTGAGATGTGGCCAACGGCGCAGATAACACAGACCCATTTGAAGACAACACATACATATCCTCTTCTACCATCCTTTCCTTCTGCACCCCTGATCAAACAACCCAATATATACACAGAACTCAAAGAAGATTTAGTAGGGTAACATAGGAATAATTTAACTTAGTCCCTATTTTCACCAAACCAAACTAATTTAACTTGAGGAATTTATTTGATAACCATGGTGTTCGAGCCTCGGTGGACAATGAAAGGTAGCAGCTAAGACCATAGGTGGATCTAGCTAACAACCAGTAGCTTTGTATCGAATCCTCACTAAATAAATACAAGTAATATATTTCGAACCCAATAAATTAAATGGGTAGTGGTAGAATCCTTTACTCGTTGTCAAATTTTGGATCTGCCTCCCATTCTAAGAGCAGGGCACATAAAGCTATTTAGTTGTGGGTTCATATAAACGCAGTACATTCGAAGCAGAACATAAATTCATGTGTAAAATTCGACTAAAATTAGGATAAATAAGAGGCTTTCACCCTTAATATTTTTTGAATAATAGTGTTACTGATGAAAAACATACCTAAATTATTGTAATTTTTCCAGTTTCATACCTAAAGTCCTAAACTATCATATGTGTGAGTTTCCTAGCTGAACTATCTTCAACTATTTATCAAAGACATAATACATAAACATGTCCTTTAGCTTGACTTCAACTGACATTTATGCTATTCAACTTTAGGCTCTCACAAGTGAACACCTAAACTTATATAAAGTTGAACACGTAGACACACACACCTTATATGGAAATTCGCATGAAAGACATTCCAACTTATTAATATTATATCATGTAGAAAGCACGTGTCTACTTGTTCAATTATATACAAATTTGACTGTCTAGTTGTGCACAACCAAAATTGAATAGCATAAATGTATGTTGAAGCTTAAACACACTTGCTATCCCTTGTTCTCTTTTCTTTTCCTATGTAGGGATTGATAGCTAGGGTGTGTTTTGATAAGCATTTTAAAACTCACACACTATAGTCCAGGTATGAAACTCAAAAAAACTAGAATACTTTTAAGTATATTTTTGACATTTTTAACCCTAAATAAGAGGCTAGAACTCATAAATTATACAATGAGTTCAATGCTAGTAGAACAGTGGAGCTTGAATTTTGAATCCGACTCTGACTAAGATCTTAAATGAGTGCTTGCCTGAAAAATACATAACGATACCTTGTTGAGGTTTAGAAATTGAGTTGTCGTTCACTTTAATCGTAATGCCTCCGCCGGTGCCGGAAACCCAACCGTGGCTGTGGAAATGGCGGGATAGATCTGCGAGTAAGGACTTTGTTCCTTTAACCTTGGTGCCTTCCAAGTATGCTTGTGAATTTGTAGCCATTCTCAAAGCTTCGTTCATTGCCAATGGCGCTGCTGAAGCTACAGCCATATCTGCTCTCTATTTGAAAAAATGTTTGGCTATTTTTCTCTCTTCGAAAATGGTACTCTAAATATAGATGAGTGGATAAGAAAAAAAAAATGGAGCCGTAAAAAAGACTTTCTCCTTAGGTGCATGTCACATCGACATAAAATGAAGATTTTATTTGTTATAGAACTTGATCAAATATCTCGTAATATAAGATGATGATTGGTATGAAAATCAGTATCATTTTGAGGAGGTAGTATAATTTTGTTGATTGTATTGAATTAAATCACATGATTGATAACTTATGCAAATTTATGTTAATTTCATTGAGTTTCAATTTTGCAAACGTACTCTCCAAATGAAGTATATCACAAGCTATAAGTTGAGGCCTTGATCCGGGTAAACCAAGGACGCTTATAGTTACAATATGAATTACTATAGTATGTAATCGGATTCGCAACACGTGCTTTTATACCTCAACATCAGTATGAAGGTTTCATTTGCCGTGAGTTCGATAGAAAAATCTTCTTTCAAACATCAAAACCTGCTCAAATAATGTTTAACTGACACAATCTGTTCAAAATCATTAATAACACGTTAAAATTAGTTTACAAAAACAAAAATTCCTATTTTAAGAAGCTTCAGGATCGAAATTAATTCATATTCAACTCAAACTCATCTTTCCCGAATCAAGCGTTCAAATATGTGTTACTCATAAATTATGATATCCAACTCAATAATTAACTTTTGATAATCCTTCTGAAAATTAAGATATATAAGAAATTAGACATTTATTATTAATTACTCAAATTTTTCATCAAAATACTGTTCACTTGCTAATATTATTATCAATAGTTAATAAATATTATTTTTCGAAAAATATTTTCCTTCAATTTAATCATATGCCGGATAATATTCTTCGAGAAACTTTTTTCTTTTTTTTTTTTGTAAAAAAAAAAATTAAATTTTCCTCAACGGTGGTTCAACGTATATAAATAGTCCCATATCACTCCTAGTAGTTGGGCCAGCCCAAAACCGACTGAAACTGTCCAGCAAAAAAAGCCCATAACTGGCCCAAAATAAGTTATTGGGGCAGCAAACGGCCCAAATTTCAGGCATGGCCCGTATCGACATTTTTGGAAAACTTACATCGATATACTATATTAAGAAAATATTTATCTTTTATAATAATAATATTTTTTTCTTCAAACACTTATAATACATATTATAGAAAATAATTTATAAAATATATATAATACAAACTTTATTAATTGGCAATATATTTATCACACACTTATAATGATTATATTTTTATATATCTCAAAAAGATTGTATTTTTTTTAATATTGAATAAAAATTTCAATTTTAATATTTTCACGTGGTAAGTCTAAGACCACAATTCGTAAACACGCTGCTAAATTAAAATAAGGTTACGTAAAAATAAAATAATTGACATGGACATTTTTGTTATCATCTTTGACTTTGGTTCTTTATTTTATTTTATTTGTGGGTCCTATGCTACAATTAAATATTTAAAATGTGTATAGAAATGTTGGAATAAAAAAAAACTTCATTAATTGTCGATATTTCAATCGTGTCACGTAAATATAGAAAGTACATTTGAGATATTTGTCAATTGAAATAAAAATACAACTTTTGATGACTTGATTTACGATACTTATTTATCAAAACAAAATAAATATGAAAAAGGTAGATGAAGCATAAAACATATTCAATGAATGCAATTTATAAGTTACGTGATTTTCTTCTTTTTTTCCTTTTTATTTTTCAAGTCTCATTTACATATAAACTTTATTGAATTTTAAAAGAGGTAAAAATAGGTTGATATAATATATTTATAATTTATCGAGTATATGGCCCTAGATAGAATGATATTGTGGTCGATAATTAAGGTTGAAGGTTGGTAGTATGTAATCGAGCATTGTTTAATTTTTCGTGTATTCTTTGATTTTATTATTACTTGTTGTTTTCTTTGTTTCGTCTATGGTACTATTTTTGTTGCGATTTTTTATCTATTATTTTGTACTCTTTTTAATTTAATTTGTTTGTCTAATTTTAACTTAACACGAATTTTTAGAAAGTAAAGAAGACTTTTGAATCGTGTGATCTTATACATGTAATGCAAAAAGTTAATTAAGAAAAGGTTAGAGATGTTCTTTTTTAAACGGACTAAAAAGGAAGGTAGGAGAAACAAATTGATATGGAGGGAATATATGATTTTGTCACTCTTTTTTTTTTTTCCTTTTCCTTTTCAATACTTGATTTTAATCAGCTTTACATGAGTCGAGGGGCTATCGAAAACGACCTTTTTACCTTCACAAGATAAGAATATAATTGTGTACACATTATTCTTCCTAAACCTCACTTTTCAAATTACGCATTATAATATATATATATTTATTTTAAAACTATATAAAAGTATTATAAAAACACAATTATTAACAATTTTAAATCTATGTTTACGTATTATTTTTGTTGCAATTTTTTTAATCAATTATCATTTACTCCCTTATTTTAATTAAAGTCGTAATATAAAAAAGTTTAATTCATGGAATATTCGTCTCACCAAATAAAAAATTATTCATAATAATATTCTATTTATTATTAAAATTCACAAAAAATTATATATTACGTTGAAGGGAATATTAAGGGTGGCATGTGTCAATTGGAATTTTTGTGGTAAACGTGATGTATAATGTAATAATATAATAAATAATAAATATGTAGCTTTCTACTATACTAAATTTGTCTCGACTTTCTGCAGAAATCTATACATATATTGTAAGAAAAATGAATATAAAATATTATTTAATTGCTTATTTTAAATTAAGTATTTATGTTTTCTGAAATTATGTAAGAAGAAGTGTTAAAGATGGATCAATAAAAGAACGATCAATATAAAACACTGTGTGACTCAATACATGCATAAGAAACACAAAGAAAAACATCTAAAAATACATGATAATTAATAGTTGAGCAAGTTGAATTATAACTCGTTATTTAATTATATATATTGTGAAGATATTGACATACGAGTTTAATTCAATCGAAATGCTAACTCGAAAAGGAAGGATTGTCAAGTCTATCTAAGTAGACTATTCTAACACATACATTAGTTGAATTCATTTTAGCTTAAATAACTTTTCATAGAATTTGACGATAACCTATTTATTGATTATATTCTACCTATTTTGATCTGTCGAAATTCAGTCAATACCGTCCAATTTTCACTCTTATATATTGACTAGACACAATGTTTGAAAAAGAAAAATAGATATTTGAAACTTGTCTTAAAAACTAGTCACGGTGCATAAAATAGCGACATTCATGTTTATTGGAAAAGAAATATTTTCTCTAGAAAAAATAAATTTCTTAAAATGTAGAAAATGACTTTCTTGATGAAAGTAGGATTTTTTTCATACGGAAAAGGGTCAAAATTGTCCCTGAACTATGCAAAATAGACCACTTATATCCTCCGTTAGATTTTTGGACCAAAAATACCCCTGCCGTTATCTTAA
>JBCEWC010010031.1:0-18090 GCA_038996855.1 Solanum aculeatissimum
CTTTTTCTTCTCCCTCACATCACTCTCCTGTTTCCTCTTCCTCTGATTCAGTACATTCTGAACCTACATATTCCTCTGTGCTAGAGGTATGTTCTGAAACATCTCCTAGAAGGTCAACTCTCCTGTGACTCAAATATTTGGATGATAATGTTTGCAATTCTATAATTTTAACAGATCTTACCATTTTCTTCTAATTGGTCTCTTTTGAGCTCTACTTCTTACATTCATGAGCCTACCACATATTCCCAGGCAGCTTTGCACCCAGGTTGGCAGGAGGCAATGGCCAAGAAATTTAAAGCCTTGGAAGCAAACAAGACTTGGGATATCGTGGAGTTACCAAAGGACAAAAAAATATTTGCCTTCAAAATGAATTTATATAGTTAAATACAATCAAGATGGATCAGTTGAACGACTTAAAGCCAGATTAGTTTTGAGAGGATATATACAAACTTATTCAACTGTTGTAAAGATGATTACTGCTAGATGTTTATCAACAGTGGCAGTTAAGAATAATTGGGAAATTTCTCCATTAGACGTCAACAATGCTTTCCTGCATGATGATTTGCAAGAAGCGGTATACATGAAATTTCCGCCCAGTATGCAGCCTCATGGTCCTCTTCATGTTTGCAAAGTATAGAAATCCCTATATGGGCATCGACAAGCTTCGAGACAGTGGTATGCCAGACTCACTGCAGCCCTCAATTTTATAGGTTATTCTCACTCTCTAAATGACTATACTCTTTTCTTCAAGAAATCAGAAGGTTGTATATCTATCCTAGCAGTTATTGTGAATGATATTCTATTAACAGGTGATGACCCAATTGAAATTAACACACTCAAATCTTTTCTTCTTTCAAAATTTCAGATAAAAGATCTAGGAAAGGCTCCTTATTTTTTGGTATGGAAATCCGCTGTCACCAGTGACTATGTCTCTATCCGCAGCTGAGTCCGCAGACCTTTGACAAAACATTTGATCCGCTCCTCCTCTGTAGGCAGAATTGTGGTAACATACCTGCAGAGTCCATAGAATCTAACCTCATACTTAGATACATTCATCAGTCCCTACTCCAGCCTAGAAAACTAGTCATGAAGCCTATCTATGAGACTCCAAGGGACAAATCTGGCTAAGAAGGCATTAGAAAACTCTATCCACGAAACTAGTGTTGATTCTGTTGGTCTAGTACCAAAATATGCATTGCACCACTATCTGGCAGCCCCATCTAAATGATAAGCAGTGAAATCTCCACCTCTGGTCTCCAATAGTCTCAAGGTTTGTAACTTCTCCTGACAAGTTGTCAGGAACTCATGGGTATCCTCCCCTATCACTCATGAAAATCTCGGAGGCCCCAATCTAAGGAAATAACCAAGCACCCATTGATCCTCATAAAGTCTAACGCCCTTTATAATATCTGGTTGGGCGGCAGGGGCTACTTGCTCAACTAGAGTGGATGATGGAGGTTGTATGAGTTGTGCTAGTGGCACTTATATTGGTTGTGCACCTCTTAGGGCAGCAAGCAACTATGCAATGTTCGCCTAAACTGCACGTGTCATAATGGGGGTGGCTAGGGGCGGTACTGATGTGGGTCCTTCCAGCTGCAGGGTAATGGGGGCATCCGGATGCTAATCAACATGCTCTGGAGAAGGGTCTCGGTTCGGAGCCAGCGTTGCATCCTTATCTTTGCCAGAAGATCAACCTCTATGAGCCATAACTATAAAAGAATGAGCCAAATAAGATGCTAATAGACCAACAACACAACTCCACGACATGATACAATCAAAAAGACATTCCTTATACATTTTGTAGCCTCCCAATGATAACTCACGGACGTTTCCACACCCATCTGCAAGACTTTACTAGATGATAGTTATGTAGAGATGAGACCAACAAACCTAGGTCTCTGATACCAATTTATCCCGATCCGACTTTACAGGGCATGATGGTGCCTACCTTATCCATGATAGACAAGCCTAAACCTGTTTCAGAACAGCTAGTAATGGCCATAGTAGGACAGATTAATCAAAACCAACTAAAGTACAAGCTAATACGATGCTTACATAAATATAACATTAGCAAAATATCCACTCCCAGAACATAGAAGTCACCTGTACAAATATATATAGACACGATACAACACACTAACTATAATATATCTCTATATACATATACATAACCAAAATAATATACAAGAACAGTCTCGAGTCATAAAATTTAGCCACAAATATAGAGGGAGATTAGAAGGATCCATAGACGTCCAATGCTCACCACTAGTGTCTAAATATAGCTATCACCAGAAGAATCAACGTTGTTGGCTCGTGCTAGGACCTGCACCATGAAGAGATGCACAAATGTAGGGGTGACTACCAGGGATAAGGTACCTAGTAAGCATCACAGTATGATTAAGTAAGAACAGCAAATAAAGCAGGGATACATTTTAATTCAGAAAAAGTTCACCTTAGATATGCTATCTGGATTTAATTGTTTCAATTTGAAGTCAGTTTCTTCCCTCTCGACCTATCTTCCACGCTTCAACTCACTACTGGTACTTTTTTACCAAATCCCATAATTTATAGACAACTTTTAAGCAAACTCTATTTTCTTATCCATACCTGTCCTGACCTCTCTTGTTGTGCAACATCTAAGTCAGTTTATGCAATCACCTCGACAACCATATCTTGGAGAAACTTTTCATTGTCTTTGTTATCTCTTGCTTAATCCATGTTAGGGGCTTTTCCTTTCTTTTTCCTTTTCTTTCAACTTAATCACATTTTGCGACTCTGATTGGGGTAATGTGTTGATTCACATCGCTCAATTAACAGTTTCTTCATAACTCGGGGCGGATCTCTGGTTTCATGGAAGTCCAAAAAGCAAACTTTGATGTCTCTTTCATCAGCAGAAGCTGAGTATCTCAATGCGTCGAGTCGTGGCAAAAATCACTTGGATGGTTGACTTCTACATGATCTCTCAGTCTCACCATCATTGCTGGTGACTCTCCATTCCGACAGCCAAGCGGCTATACATATTGCTAAAATTCGGTGTTTCACGAGCATACTAAGAATGTTGACCTCGATTTTCACTTTGTGTGTCAACAATATCTTGCTTCCATCAGAATCTCAACTCTTGTATTTCCAAAGCTCTTTCTTGTCCAGCTCATTCTATGATTCACAAAAAGGAAAAGACACTTTCACCCTTATTCATCATCGCCATCCATTTGTTTTATGATGGATTAAATCATAGCTCTTCATTTTTTCACCACTGTAAATTGATGTTAGTATGCTATTTCTACTTTCTAGTATGCACTTAAACACACTTAAAATTAGGATAAATTCAGTAGTAATGTAGTATTTATCTTATCCACATTTTCTAGTGTTTGTTACAACGTAGCTAATAGAAATAGGACAGATGTAAGCGTAGGATTGGTTTTTTTCCCCTTTGCTTTTACTATAAATTCTTGTATAGAGAATGATCAATACAACAAATATTTTTCATTGTATTTTCTTTCTGTTTTGATTCCTGCAATATAATGGTTCTGAAAGAACTTGCATTTTAATAGTGAAATGTTGTTATAGACGATAATAATTATAGAGAGATCTTATTGTTTTCTTTTAACCATGCTGACATAAGTATTAGAGGACTGTAAATTATTCAAACTCATTGAAATAGATTGCTACAACACATATATAGCATGCAGTACAAGGTTATGGAATGGATACAAGAGAGTCCTAACTTAATTCTTCATCCTAGAAGATAGGAGTTTGATTGTTCAATACTCCTTTCAAACTGAAGGTGGTTCTTGCACCTTGACTTTGGCTCTCTAAAATTGAAATCATGCCAAGGTATTGAACCATGAGATCACACACACACACTCACACACACACACACACACACACACACACACACACATATATATAGTTTTATTTCTTCTCAAAAAATGAAATTTGTCATGATATGTGTAGTCTATGATTGAAAAATTTGATTGACAGATAAGTATTAAAGAGATCCAAGATCCTTGACGGAGAAAGTTCAACTAGATTGTTAAGAATGGACTCAAAAAAATGAGTTGTTACAATGTGTGAGCATGATATCATCAATATAATAAAAAGAAGATAGCAACAATATTGTTGTTAGTTGAGTAGATAATGTTAGATAACACATCAACTAGTCCATTGCAACTTAACTTACCTAGTTTTGTTCTATTTGAGAATTAAAGACAATTGTGACTTGTATACTTTCTTTCTATTATAAGTTGTAGCAGAGACTTGTACATGTGACATCGATCTTGGGTTGATTTTTATATTGTGGACTTTATTCCCCTTATTGCTTATCCTTATATATTTATATTGTTACTTCCGATTTATCTTTCGCATTATTGCGTTATATCCTATTTAAGCTGACTTGTCTTGGTGGGTTAATGGTAAGTGACATCACACCCAATTTCAGATCGTGACATTAGCTTCCACATTTCCTTTCAGTTTGAATTGTTTGTTTTATACATGGCCAAAGGTTAGCTTGGGGCCACGTGTGGTTTCAAATATTGTGTTACATTCACGGTGTAGACCCATAGCATGACGTTTAATGAAGGACAAAAATTTCAAATCACATTATAAGGTTTTCATTCTTTTAATATAACAACAATAACAACATACCTCGTGGAATCCCACAAGTGGGATCTGGGGAGGGTAGAATGTATGCAGACCTTACCACTACCTCATAGAGGTAGAGAGCTTGTTTCCTAGGAACTCTCATCTCAAAAATCCATAAGCAGATATGAAAAAAAGGAAAGGAAAAGAAAAGGAAACAGAAAGGGCGACCAATAACTTAAAGCACATGATAGTGTGTAAGTAAGATAAAATTAACACATATAAACATAGGATATAAAGACCCGACAAATACTACAACCCTAATATACCCCACGACCAGACATCAACCTAACCCTAATAACCTATTAGCCTTCTACTCTAATTCGCGACCTCCACTCCTTCCTATCTAAGGTCATGTCTTCGGTGAGATCAAGTTTTACTATATTTTGTTTGATCACCTCCCCTCACTAGTTCTTCGGTCTACCTCTACTCCTCCGTACAACTCCTAAATACAACCTCTCGCACCTCTTAACAGGGGCATCAATACTTCTTCTCTGCACGTGTCCAAACCATTGTAGTCTCGCTTCTCTAATCTTGTCAATCACAGGGGCCACCTATAGCTTCTCCTAAATGGTTTCATTCCTAATCTTATCACTTCTGGTATGTCCACACATACATCTCAACATCCTCAACTCCGCGACCTGCATCTTCTGAACATGTGAGTTTTTGATTGGCCAACACTCCACCCCATACAGCAAAAACGGTCTAACCACCATCCTGTAAAACTTACCTTTGAGTTTAGGTGGTATCTTCTTATCACAGAATACTCTAGAGACAAGCCTCCATTTGGTTCCATGCTGCCCCAATACGATGTGTGACATCATCATTGATATCACCACTACTCTAGATGATGGACCCAAGATATTCAAAGTTTTCTCTCTTGGGATTAGGTTGAGTGGAAAGCCTCACATCAATGTTTGCTTCATCTCTCTCAACACTGAATTTACACTCTAAGTATTTTGTTTTGGTCCTGCTCAATTTGAACCCTTTTGGATTACACTGAATTTACACTCAGTTTGAGCACTTTTAATATAGTGTAATATAAATTAGTTAAAAAATATATCTTAATTTTTAAAATAAGTAGTTTCTAGATATGCCCAAACTAAATTTATCACTTATTTAAAACAGAGAGGGGAGTATCATAAAGAATATATAACATGTGAAAGCAGTCCATTGTTATACATATAGTGGGATTTATTTAAATAGATATTACACAAGATTTTCTTATTTCAATACTCTTTCCATTACAAAATAAGGGATGTTTTTAAGGTGGATACACCCCTTGGAAAGACACTTATGTATACTACCTTAAAGTTGAACTCATTAACTTGAATGTTAAATTATTATAATACCCCCAACTTAAAAATATAATTTAGCATATTTTTTATATTTTATATTATATTTATGTATTTATATTATATTATATTAAAAGAAAATAACTTTTCACATTGAAGGGTTGTGACTTTTTTGAAAGGCTGTGACTTTTTTAAAGAGTTGTGACTTTTCAAAAAGTTGAGACTTTTTCAAAGAGTAGCGACATTTTCAAAGGTGTAATGACCCTCAAGGTCAATCCTGTATAATTATGTATTTTTCATCGATCATTAATGACTTGCTGGTACATATAGTTCGATTGCGTGGTTGCTCGTTTGGAAGTTCTATAGTTTTTCGTGTTGGAAGGCCGATTAAAGTTGAAAAATGAGTTTGCAGTAATGTCTAGGTAAACGACCTCAGAATAGAATTTTGCCAGTTCTATTAATTCTGGAATAGCCAAATTAGGCTATAAGCGTGGTTGGTTAGAGTACCGAGGTTTTCGGTGTTAGTTTATACCAAGTGTTGCATTTTAGCCTTCAAAATAGGTCAATAGTTAACATTGGTCAACATTCTGGGAAAATGTGTTTGAATGAATATTTTGACAGTGCGATTAGCTCCGAAACGTCGAGTTTGCCTTTCATTTGATTCCCGAGGCTTCCAGGTGTATTTTGGGCCCCTCAGTAAAAGTTGAGTAAAATGGACTAGGGAAGTGGGAGCCATCATATCGACCTCGTATGGGAATTCAAAATGTTTTACTGGCTCTGAAACATTTCAAGTCACATTATTTGTTTGCATGTATTAGATTTCGAATGAGTTTGGGACACCCTGTCGAAAAAGATGAAAGTTGGAAAAGGATCAGAGTCAACTGTACCTGTTGCCATCGCTAAAGAGACAAAGGTGTCACTATACCAAAGCCTTTAAAGTGACCATGGTGTTGCTATAGCGATCGCGGTGTCACTAAAGCAGCTACCGTCCCTTAGGGGTTGTTCGCTAAAGCTAACATGGGGTTGCTATAGCGACATCCGTGAGGTGATATATATCAACATATTTTTAGAAGTCGGCAAAAGGAAGAATAAAACTTTCATCAGTGATATCTTCTCCGTTTTAAAGCCGAATTAATTGATTCAAAAGGCTAAACTACTTAAAATTTCAAAGCGAACATCGTCAGTGTCGGAAATTGCTTTTGGCACATCGTTTTAGGTAATTTTTTATGTTGTGATTGGTTTTGGTTGAGGGAACGTATGACTAGTCTATTAAGTTCCTGTTGGAATTTTGGTTGTCTGGACTGATAGGGTAATTATTTTACCTACTTAGGATCCTTTTGGGACGGATATACTAATTTTTTTGTCATATACTGATTGGTTGTTATACTTCTGATTATCTAGGATTGAGAACTATCGTTGACATGCTGGGCAAACCAGTGACAGCCGAATTCATTGTCTACTATAATTATGCTTAGAGGCCGTAATTGTTGTCGTTGATCTGTTAAGGGCCATAATTGCTAGAATTTGATCTGTTAAATGCTAGATTGTTGTGGTTGAGCAATTAGATGTTGTAATTGTTGTATCTTGGCCTGTTAAGGTTGTATCTGTTAGATTTAACCTGTTGAAACTGGTTATGAGTTGTATATCATGATTTTTCTATAATTTTGGATAATATGAATACTATACGGGTAGCTTATTGGAAATTCCATTTGTACTGTGACTTTTGTTTATCTGATTTTGGGGCTAACGAGTATTTGGTTTGTACTGTGGTACCTTCCTTTCTTGTGGCACTTCACTTGTGACTGAGTTATGATTTATGCTAAGGACAGTGGTTGAGAATGTCGTGTATACTTGTATGCACATGAAAGTGTAGAGAACCTACTTGTGGTTAGTATATCGAGTATTGACTGTATTTTTGAATACCTGATGGTTGTTGAGAATACTTGTTATTAGCATGGTGATTGCTTATTACATTTCTTATTATTTGGGCTGACAGAATATCTGTTTTCATGTTGAAGCTAATGAGGGTTGTTATACCAGTTATCTACTATATTGTGGTGGTACTCTAACTATTTAGAAATTGTTGGGTTCGAGTCCCAGTAGTGTAGGGCTCGAGTCACAATGAGTATTTTGGACTAGTCCAGGTCTGCCTTGCAGGACACATTCGAGGTTCGAGGTCCGAGCACTATATCCCTTTCTCTATTTTTCTCGTACATTTGTGGTTCGAGGTCCATGCTCTATACGTTCTACTATTGGCATTTTACATGATGGGTCGCATCCACGGTTCTAGGTCCAAGATCTACGACATATGCTTCATGGGGTCGTATCTGCGGTTTGAGGTCCTGGCTTTGCGACATGTACTTCACAAGGTCACATCCGTAGTTCAAGGTACGTGCTTTGTGTTCCCCTCCTGCCTTTAGAGTTGGGTTACTAGTTAGGATATAGTTGAGTGTTTGGAATCGATTGATATATTCTTTGCTACTTGGTGTACGGGTGTACCCATTAGGCTCATAGAGGCCCAATGGGCGTATAAGATTAGATTAGATAACATCTTTCACTTGCGTACCTTCCTATCCTACATGGTTTTGGTTAGTTGTTGCTCGATTCTTCTGGTATTATTGCCGCATTTTAGCTAGATGGTTCTATCAGAGTTGTGTTCATTTGTACATGATTGGGTTAGGAGCTCAGTTTAGACTTGAAATCCATAGCCTTACACCTATTCACCCTTTATTGTGCGTGGGTGTACCTGCCAGTCTTATGGGGGTTCGGTTGATGTACAGGCTTAGTTGGTAGGCCTTACACCTACGTGCATCACTCTACCATTGTCCAAATTCTGGTTACATCTGTTGGTACATATATGTTTTTCCTAGTTTTGGCAGATTTGAGTTACTTTGCTCCTATAGCTATACATTACTTAGTTTTGGTAGAAAATTTCTATAAAATTATATTCTGGTTTATTACTTCTTTATTTACTATTTTTACTCAGTCAACCTATGATGCCTACTGGGTACCATATCCCTGGTACTCAGCCTTACATTTCTGCATCTATTTCATGGTGCAGGTCCTAGCACGAGCCAACATCTGTCATGACCCGGGGTAGGGGTCTAGATGTGACATGGAGAAGGAGGACCCGAGAGTCCCCGATCAAGCCATTTTAGCATCATCACACCCATCATCAGTTCGGAAACGCATAAAATAACAAGCAACACATAAGTCTAAGGGATTCCGGGGCGTTGGACTCAAATTATGGGGGCAAAATGGGTCAGGGACTTTCCACATAAGCACATTTCCCAAAAGACAGATCATAATAGCGTAAGCGGAAGCATAATCAAAACATAAATAACCATACTCAAACATAAGTAACCATAGCATCTCAAATAGCACATAATACGGAGTATCATAGAATAAGAAGTGTCCAAAACACGCCTCTACTAGAATAAGATGGGGGTTGCGATATAGTCAGGGCTCACCCTCAAGTCAAAAGACAGATAAAGCAACAATAAAGACATAAGCTAGAAGAAAATAAGTTTTCCCTTGGAGCATAGGGCTCACCACAGCTGTAAGTCTGAGATCACGTCTAGTCGTCCAACGGTAGATGGATATCATCTCCGGTCCCTACATGGTTAGATCATATAGAAAGAATATGGGTTAGCACATATAATGCACTAACTATGTGGGCATGCAATGCACATGAACCTAACACAAGCTAGATGGCAAGGGCACATATGTATAGAAGGAGAATACACGAAAGGAATAGTATATCAATATGCCATGGAATTCATGATGCATGAAATGTCATAAAGCTTATAGTATAGAGAATAAGACGTAACCGACATCACAATTCATGCGAGCTAGTACATGAACTCCCAATGTCAGGTCCCCGCATCGAAATGAGGGTGATTATTTGCCAAGGGTAGTCACACCACACCTTACAACCCAGTTTTTCGGTGTGATGGCCACCTTCTTTATGGCCTGATCTTTTCAGAAGGATTTACAATTCATATCATATCAAGATACCTATGCTGGCACATAGTTTAGGGAAAAGAGTGGGACCCTTGGGGATAGCCCACTTACTACTCCAATCCCATCGGTGCTCAGTCGTCATCCCACAAGAATACATACATATATACGTGCTTCCAAATGAAGGATAGTTACTTTCAAACCATTGTAATGTAAGATTGGGCTAAAAAGCCAAAACGTAGTTCAAGAACCATGATTGTTGACCAATGCATAGGAGTAGCTCATTCTAACATAACAATGTGGTGTAAACACCCTAAATTGCTCATAAAGCCATAACAAGACAAGATGTGATCACAACCTAGTTATAACCCATGTCTTACCAAAAATCAAGTCAATGTGGGACTAAGCCCATATAAAAAATTTCATCAAATCAAGTTTCAAGTATGCTTATGCCATGAATGATGAGATGAATAACATGGGGTTATAGAATTCATAGTTTAAACTCATAATACAAGAACCCTTATGAAATCCTAAGTTAAATCGACAATTCAAACTTAATTAACATAACCCATACATAGATTTAAAGCTTAAGGGGACATGCATAATAATTTCAATGGAATTCAACAATTAAACAAAATCCATACTTCAATTTAATCGAAACAACAACGAAGTTAAAGACCCATAATTAAATTAAGCGTAATTTCTTGAAAATTTGAAGAAGAGAGATTTTGGGTCTTCATGGTTGGAAGAGGACCATGAAACAATCCCATATAGCTGGATTAGTCAAGAAGAACAAGAAGCTTTGAAGAAGATCGAATTCCCTCTTGATTCCTAAGCTTGTCTTCAATGGGATTTGAGAGCAATTGAGAGCAATTTGGTTTGAATGAAGAGGAATAACATTAAAATAAGGGTTTAGGAGAGTTTTTAAACATTAAAATGACCTGAAATTCATTCAGAAATTACCCTTTTACCCTTAATAAAATGAGAAAAAAACTGAATACTGTCACTCACGAAAACAACTACATGGACCGTGTAGTGACTCACGAGCCGTGAGTTTGACCGTGGGACCTTACTTGAATTAAATTAAACTTTGAAACGGATAGGAAAATTTGAAACGTCACCTCCACTGTACCCTACATGGACAGTGTAGTGGTCCGTGAGGTCTTCCTTAGCCCGTAGCCTTGGCTCAATGCCTTGGCCACTCTCTGCCTCACTGCACGGCCTGGCTCACGGACCGAGAAGCTTCACACGGACCGTGTGGTGGTCCGTGGATCCATCATTGTCCCGTGGCCTTGGCTCAACACCTTGGCCACTCTCTGACTCACTGCATGGCCTGGCTCACGGACCGTGAGGCTTCACACGGACCGTGTGGTGGTCTGTGGAGCCATCCTTGGCCCGTGGCCTTGGATCAATGCCTTTTCCACTCTCTGCCTCACTACACGGACCGATTAATGGTCCGTGCCCCTTGACACGGCCCTTGGTTCTGCCGTGAGGCAGTGACTTAGCCAATTTTCTGGAAGAAAATCCCTGTGCATGCAATTTCACCACAACGACCATAACTTTTTCCCTAAAATGGTAACACAAGGCTAAACAATTTTTGGGTTGTTACAACATCAGTGATCCTTCATGTGATAACTATATTCGAAGACTAGTGGTTAGCATTGGACGTCGGTGGATCCTTTCAGTCTCCTTATGTATTTGTGGTTATCTTTTGTGATTTGAGACTGGCCCTATATATTATTTTGGTTTTGTATATGTATATAGAGAGATGTATTATGGTTAGTGTGTTATATCTTGTCTACAGTAGTCTTGTACAAGTGACTTCCAAGTCATGATAGGCGATATTTTGTCGTTGTTATGTTGATGGATGTCTAATATTATCTTGGACTTATGTTAGTTAGGTTAAACTGTTCTGTTATGCCAGTTACTAGCTGTTCTGGGATAGTGTTAGACTTGTCTATCACGGGTAAGGTAGGCGCTATCATGACTTGTAAGGTCGTGTTGTGATACATTCCTCACCTTCGTTTCCACATAGGAAATGTATGAACGCAGTTTCATTAGTTGAATCGCAATGCATAGAAGATTGTTGACAAAGGGAGAGATTGGCTAAAGATCAATCAATAAAAGCAGAGATACATCTTTCTTGTTAGTGGTTACCATCCTGAAAATGTAGAACATTTGTTCTTTTGAGTATGTGTTTTCACAAACTTGTCATTAGGAGATTTTGAGCTGGTTGGGACTCCATTACCAACACATAAACGTGAATCGATTGTGGTTCAAAATGGCTAGAAGCGCAAAAGGAAAAATAAGTAGAGCATTTCTATGGACTATGGTGGCAACACTAATCTATAGGATACGAAAAACAAGGAATGAAGCAATGTGGCACCACGGAGTTCCATAGTGCAAATGGATTGTAAAATATAGAATTTTTTATTTTCCAAAAAGAAAGGCAAAATGCAAATATCGAAATTAGATAGAGGGAATATATAAAAAAAGGAGAATTGTATAGATATGGGGAGATGTAGCCTTGGATGGTCGAGAGGGAGGTTTTAGTATAGGTTTTGGTTCAAGTTTAGACTAGTTGTATGAGATGTTATGATGATGCTTCAGATGTTCTTCTGTATAGGTTTTGTTTTGTAAATTATTGATGTATGATATGTCTATCCATATGTTGTATCCTAAAAAAATAAATGGTCGTTGAGTTACCCATCTCCGGAGTTGGAATGAAAATGCCCAAGGTTTCAAAATTTGTCAATCTTTTCACAATTCAATTCAAGGAAAATGAGCACAAGGGTTTAATTTGCTGAGTTTTGGAAGGTTAGATAGCACAACTCAATACATATTAGACTTTTTGTTTGTATTATACTAACTGTTAGGAGTTTTCAGGTTACAATAATCTTGATATTTATTTCCTTAAATATCAATCAAATGCCCTAAAAGAATTTTTTTGGTTAAGTAGTAATTACAAGAAGCTTTAGAATTGTTGTAAAGACAAATTCTAGGTGTGAAATTAATTCCTTTGACAAAAATTCTATAGTTTTTTTTCTTGATTATGTGTATGTATATGCGTGTTTCCTTTTTAACTGAATACTTATATACAGATGATAAAGTTTATTGCTATTGTCTGATTCATTCAGATGCTTTCTCTGATTATGCTTAGTGGTCGCCAGGTTTTATCCAAGTTGTGCCACCATTTTATGGTTATCTTTTATAACATGCTTTGTGTTTATGAAAGTTAATTTATAAGGATATAAATTTTATGTAAAAGTAATTAAGATCTTTCATGGCTTTGTTTTGATTTGTTGTCGTGATGCCATAAATCTTTCCTTTTTTTGACCTGCTTTGACATGATTATCCTTAAGTCGAGAGTATCTAAAATAGATTATAGAGATATCATGATCTCTGTGAAGGAAAAAAGTAAGATCTTTTATGGCTTTATTTTTTGGCTTGTTGCGATGGTTATGTAAATCTTTTCTTTTTGGATCTACTTTGATATTTTTTCCCTTGAGCCGAGGGTATGTCCTAAATACCTTCTCTACCTCCCAAGGTTGGGATATGGTTACTCTTTATCCTACTTATACCTTACTTATGGGATTACACTGGTTTCTTTAAGTTCTATAGATTTTTTCTTTTTCAATCTACTTTGATATGTTTTCCTTCAGCCAAAGGTCTATCAGAAATAACCCCTCTACCTACCAAGGTAGGGGTAAATTCTATGTATATCTATCCTAATGAGAGCTCACTTGTGGGATTATACAAGTGTTCTCTTTACACAAGTTAGCATTTTGAATCACTTAAAACGTATCAAAATTGAGAGAGATATTGTAAATTTCTTTTTCCTTTCATTCTTTTGCGATTTGGAACCATTTTTTTTGGATAAATACCCCTTTTATTCGCCTCTGCCATGTTGCAGCCTGTTATTCAGCCACATCATCGCGCCACCTTTTACTTTCAACAACCGCTCAAAATTAAATTTGATGCTCCGACCTCATTCAATGTTGCAAGAATACAAATCATATATAAAATCTGATCAGAAATGGCATTCCAGACTCAATGATGTAGTTGAAATTCCCATCGCAGGTCATTTTGTTCCAATTTGGGTCCCACTTCCCGATATTGGAATCTACTGAGGGTGTCAAAATGCACTTGGAAGCCTTGCGAACTGAATGAAAGGTCGTCCTAAATCAAACTCGACGTTTCGGAGCTAACTACACTGTCAGAATTTCCATTTGGGCACGTTTACCAAGGATGCTGACTAAAGTCAACTATTGACCGATTCTGTAGGCTAAATTTTCAAAACTTGGTATAACTAACACCGAACATGCTCCTAGCCTAATTTGGCCATTCTGGAGCTAATGGAACTGCGTGCCAGAATTATGTTCTGAGGTTGTTTGCTCCGACTTTAGTGCTAAACTCATTTTCAACTTTAAACCGGCCAATATTACGAGAAATTACACATCTTTCAAATGAATGACCAAGCAACCGAATTATCAGTACCAGCGAGTCACAAATGACTCGGGATTACTATAGGTAGGCTCTAGCCCAGATAAAATATCTAGAAAAGCATAAATGACCTGGAGGGTCATTACAGAATGATCCCAAGCTTACTGCGAGGGAGAGTTTCATCGACACCAATTAAAAAACTTGATAAATATTTGATCTTTTTTAAGTTTTAAATGGACTAGATTGAAATTCATTCATTTTAATGGGACATTTCAAGTTTTTAGAATAGAAAACCTTTCAATAAAATAGACTTTACACCACCTTTCACTAGCCTTAATAGATTACATGATATGGTTGCAAATTAATTCATTCAGTGAGATATTGAGTACTATAGTACATCAAATAAAAAAAATTGTGATCATTATTTTGGGGCAATAATAAAGAGTTGGATAAAGAGAACGAACAAAGGTTTAAACGACCCTCTGTTGTTGATCAATTTCGCAAGTTTAAGTGCCTTTTTTACTGTTTTTCATAAAAAGGAAGTACTTCAAACATAAAAAAAAATTCACATTCAACCAACACTAAGGAAGTACTTCAAACATAAAAACAATTCCACATTCAACCTACACTGATAGTACTATCACATGTAGTCCCCAAATCAACGTTATCTGAAACAAGAGGGACATATACAATAAGAGAACCAAAATTCACAAGAAACAATGTACCAATCAAAACAATGTGATCGTAAATATAGAAAATACAAGGCACAGGGGTGGAGCCACTTTATGGCTAAGGGGGTCAAATGAACTCCTTTCAGCAGAATATACTATTTATACATTGTTAAAATTATTTTTTATGTATATATAGTAGGTGGTGGACTCCCTTCGACTAGTTCGTGTGTTTAGATTTTCTAATTTTGAACCCCCTTAATTGAGATTCGTGCCGTCACTGATAAGACAACTAGGGTAGCTAAAGTTATATAGGAGGACTTGCAAAGAATAATTTGCTATGAAACTAGTAAACACAAACCTTAGTTTCTTTTATTTTCTTCTTTTGTGAACTGATCATATAACAAGCAACAAGGTTAAAAACAACATCACTAACTATTATGATTTATTGATCAGACCTATAGATTTATTAGTGAATTGATCACACCTAGCAATGTTTATTTTTTGTTGCATTTCATCTCACAGCTCATTCTTAGAAGCAATATCATTTAATCCATCCAATAATAGAACAAAGGACCTTGGCATTCCAAATGCCATAACCTCCTTATAAGCCTTTGTCATGCTACCATATCCAAAGGAAAAATGAGTTTGATAAACCTTGTTATCATAACAAAGAAATGTTTTTTGAATTTTCTATAATTCAACAAGGATGCATATCACATAGACAAATGATACTGCTGCTAATCTTGTATTTACTCTTCCAAAACAGGATCTGACTTCTCCTTAAACATTTAACTAATAGTATACCTGCATCCAGCACAAAAAAAAAAAAAAAAGAAGCAAAATCTGCTCCAAGATGTGTCCTCAAATTCCTAATATCATTCATTGTGGACAGAGGGGAAGGTCATCAGTCCATTCACTAACCGATTTGCGAAACTCTTACCCTCTCTAGCAATTACCAGTGCCGATTATCACATGTAAAACAAAAGGATTCTTACATGGTCCTGATCATGCACACATACATACACAATGTGAGTGTATAGATACAGATATGGAGAAAGATTCTTGAGGTTTTCTTTGTTGCAACTATGGTGGACTCTGGTCTGGAGGAATGGATTCAAAGAAAATTGGAAGAAGCAAATGCATCGACGGCAGTGATAGAGGAAGTTTTCTCCTAAATCTACTGCTATAACGTACCAAATATAGTAGTACTATTGCTCCTGTAGTTTCCAATCCTATGATTCTTGTACTATCTTTTGATTTCTTGTACCTCGATTATCATATTATTTTGTGGTAGTTTTTCTTGTGTCACTATCTTTTGTTATTGTTATTATTTGTTGTACCTACATTGCTTCTTTTTTGGGGATTGTATTGGACTATTTTTCCATGAGTCAAGAGTCTATTGGAAACACCCTCTTGACCTCTAAAATAAGATAAAGTCATCATATACTCTACCCTCCTGCGATCCTCTAAAGTCATCATACACTCTACTCTTGGTATGTTGTTTGGTATGATATAAGTGGTGAAAATACACACCGCACTCTTTTAGACCCTTAGATTCAACTTGCTTTCCACCGTATATAAATGACCTTAGAGCTGCCTAGCAGTAATTCATCTTTCATTGTTGAAGAATGTGCTACTTCCTCATTGATTGGAGATTTTAATACCCAGGGATATTATCTTGCAATATAATATCTTACTATCTCGACATATTCGCTAAAGCGTTCAATAGATCTTTTGCATTATTTCATCGCTATGGATATAATCGAATAGAAAACAGTTTGAGAAACAGACTTTACACCACCCACTCACTCTCCTTAATAGCTTATACAATATGATTGCTTGTTAATTCTTTATGTGAGATTATTGAGTGCTACACCACAACAACTAAAAGATTTTGCAACAATTATTTTATGGCAATAATATAATTATCGTTATATTATATTTAGAGGCAATAATAAACATGAGCATTTATGATCAGTACTCTATATAAATACTGCTAAATTAAAATCTCAAAGTTGGATTACGATTTGACTTATATACTAAATTAAAATATTATACTATGTTTGACTAATACTTTTTATCTCTTTTTTTAAAAAAAATATTCCAGTTTTTGTTTTGTTTTTTAAATTTAATTTTAAAAAGAGTTAAAAGGCCATAAACACTCTGTTAAGAAATGCTAAAGCACAATGGTGAAATCTTTACCTGGAGAATTGTAAAAGTTTGTTCTGATCATGAAATGACTTAACATTAAACATGAATCCATCTATCTTTTAGGCTAAGAAAATCATTCGTTGCACGATGACAATCTAAAATGTAGAAAAAATATTACATGATATACTATTTCTATGAAACCCAAAAGCCTTACTATAAATGCTTATCTTAATAGGTTTCACAATTAACATATTTACTAATTTTTGGATACACTCGTTGCGCGTGTAGCCCGTCGAATATTGATAAGCTAAATCATATTAGAAATTATAATTGAGTTACAAAATAATCCTTTTTACATTAAAGAACAAAGTATAAGACAAAAAGGATGACGGATATGAGCAAATTTTCGAGAAAGAATTGGTGAATAGGATTACTTTTTAACTTTTTACAAGACTTTGACATATACAATCAAACTATAGTTGACACTAATTCAAAATTTAAACTATGTGATACTGAATAATCAACTGGTACTAATGGTACCTTTATAATAATTTAGGATAATAAGAGAAGATGATTCACTAGGAAAAATATTTTCTCCAAGTATAAACTAACACACTATAATCTCAAGTACACTTATATCATTTATCAAGGTAGAATAATTGAGATAGAAAAAGTATTCCAAACCAAGATACAGGCACAAAGAGAATATTCAAAACAAATTGTATATATAACAAAAAGTTGTCATTACTCGATCACAAAATTTATAGTAAAGGAATTATAATATATGAGAACAATTTAAATAAAATGTAGTCATTACCTGAAAGCTTCTTAAATTGTTAAATCATGAAAAAATTTCAAATGGATCTCAAAAGAACTATAGAAATTTTGTTTCTATATTTCATCCAATAGATGATGAAGAGAAATAAGCTATT
>JBCEWC010010032.1:0-18090 GCA_038996855.1 Solanum aculeatissimum
CCATGCATATGCCATGAATGAAGTTCAAGACCATGGGTAATGGAATTCAAACTTGATTTAACAATTTGAAAGTCAATAGATCATAAAACAAGTAGAAATCCATGAATAAGCCATAATGCAAGTTACCCATGCTTAGTTAAATCATGAAATTTAACATTCAAGTTGAACAATTAGGGTTTCATAAATCATCCATGAAATCAAGTGTAAAATGGCATAAAGTTTGACATGAAAGCATATTTGCTTTTTAGCCCAATGAAGTATGATTATGAAATGTGTTGACTTTTAGTCATATATGCATAAATATGAAGCAAGTGATTTGGCCTTTAAGCCTAATTATGCATGGTATGATGTCATGTGTTTCCATTCCAATTTAAAGGCATGTATATGTATACATATTTTTGTAGGATGATGACTTAACACCGAGTGGGATTTGAGTAGTAAGTGGGCTATCCCCAAGGGTCCCACTCCTTTCTCTCAACTATGTGCCAACATAAGTTATGCAACCAAAATGGGTGGTCCCGTAAGGTATGCTATGATATGAAATGATATGTTATGGAAATCCTTCCGAAATTACTGGGTCATAAGAAATGTGGAAATCACACCGAAATTATTAGGTCATAAGGTGTGGTATAGGCTACCTTTGCCAAGTAATATTCTCTCATCCGATGGGAGGCCTCATCGGGCAAGTTCATGTTATAGTTCACATGAGTTTAGATTTCGGTTATTGTCTTATCCCCTATACTATAAACATTATGGCATATCATGCATCATGGATTTCATGGCATATTGATATACTATCCGTTCTTATATTCTCCTCCTATATATGTGCCCTTGTCATCTAACTCATTTTTAGGCTCATATTCATATGCATCGCATGCCCACATACTTAGTGCATTATTATGTGGTAACCCATACTCTTTGTCCACATGCTCTAACCATGTAGGTCCCAGAGGTGTCTTTCAGCCCCCGTTGGATGGCAAAATGAGATTTCTTAAAGTTAATACATATGGTGACCCCTAAACTCTAAGGGCAACACCCACTTTCATCTACCTTGTCTTTACTTTATTTTTCTTTACTTTATGACTTGAGGGCGAACTTGGAATATGTCTAGGCCTCATCTTATCTCATGTAGAGGCATTGTTGGACATACTCGATTGTACGTTATGTTATGTGGTACTTGCAATGATATGGCTACCTATGTTAAGCGATGGTATCTTATGTTATGCTTTCGTTTCCACTTATGCAGTTATGATATGTTTGGATTGGGAATGTGCTTACGTGGAAAGTCCCTAACCCTGCTTGCCCCCATAGCTTGAGTCATACTTACCCGCCCCTTATAATGTAATTGTTATGTGCTATGTGATTCATGTTTATCCCATTCCTGACAACATCCCCATAGCTTGAGTCCAAAGCCCCATAATCCCCTAGACTTACATGCTAATTATTTATTATACGCGCTTCCAAACCGATAATGTGTGTGATGATGCTATGATGGCTTGATCGAGGACTCTCAGGTCTTCCTTCACCATGTTACATCTAGGCCCTACTCTAGGGTCATGACACTTAGTCCTAGCCTTGCCTTGTTTTTAAGATCCTTTCTTGCCTTAGAAATTTAGAGACTGAAGAATGAGGGAATTATGGATTAAAGGTTGATATAGGGTCTCTTTCCCAATCCTAAAATGATGTAGTTTAGGAAAAGAATGGACTAAAATGACAAAATTATCCCTTATTAGAATTGCCAAATTTAACTTACGAAACCTCGATTATGGGTCCTAAGTCAATCCACGGGCCATAGATCTCTCTCGTCTAGTATCACATCTGAAACCCCTAAAAACTGACTTTGTTGGACCTAGAACCACAAAACCTGTTACAAGACGTATCCTATTTCATGGTTCATCTGGTAACACGTAGATCACCTTCCAGTAACTCTAAAGTTCCTTCATGTCTGAGGGTTCCACTTACGAACCAATCTACAGATCATAATTTATTATATGGGTCATCACTTGGTTCGTGCATTACCCCACTGCTAGACTCTGACATTAATGCTTAGCACACACCCCTAATTGGAGGTTGAAGTGGTCGTAATCAAGTATTTAACCTAACATGGGGTTAGGATCGTTCCCGCGAGGAATATGGTAGACTCCAGATTACTACACTTTTGTAAAGTGAATTGATATACCCTACTATCTTCCAGAAATAGAAAAATAAATATAACGAAGGGGGATTTTCAAGTAAAAATAAAATTCTAAACTAGAATTGCAAGTATTTGTAATCAAAAGAGAAATGAACTAGGGATACGTGTTCCCCATGACTCCCTAACTAAGTGTTCTTGGATACTTGCGACTCTATTCTAGTGAGTAGGTGCAAGACAGTAAGTTATGTTGTCCTAAATCTGTGATCAGTCATCTAGGTGAATTTCATAACATTACTTAATCGTTCTTTGTGAAGTTTATTCACTAACCCTTACTTTTATCCCAGAACAACACTAAAACATCTAGTAGATTGATTAGTTGAGAGAAATCAATCAACCTTTATTAATTAACACTTTTTCTATTCGTCACCTCCTGGATCAGGCAAGTGATATTAGGCGGGTTCTAATGGTTGCCATTTGTTAAATCAGTAAAAGTGAAGAGATTAAAAATGCATCCTAACATCATCCAAGAAATTGCAAGTTCTCCAAGTTTATCTTAGTTAGTTCGTCATGGTTCCCCACAACCCGAATTGTGGATTTAGCCATGTATGCTTAGAGTATGATAAAAAATTATACAAGAAAAGTACATAATTAAATTACTTACACACAAGAACTGATGAACAAAATTTTAAAATCTCAATGAAATTGCTAACTTAAATTAATAAAATCACAGAATAATGTTTACAAACTGTCAATCTTGTTATTCTCTCTTTAGTAGTACCGTGCCTAACATTCTATATCTGATAAAAAACCTAAAACCCTATTGATAGTACTTAAAATATAAAGCTAAAATGAAATAGGATAACTCTGTTAGTGACAGTTACAAGCAACGTTTACGGCTTTTAAGGTAGTTCATGGCTCTTGAGTCAGGGTCTCGTGGAATGTAGTTGCATCTACTGGAACCTTTCACGAAACCTTTTCCATGTGGCATGTAGGGTTCCACAACTCGTGAAGGGTTTCAACTGAGCCACTTTTAGTAACTCTTCAATTTCTGATCTTCACTTTATGACCACACTCTACGACTCATATGATGGTCTACGACTCGTGATCCACTCAGGTAGAGTGGGAATCACTTTTCACCCCTTCACTAGAACATCAAAAGAAACCTCCTCTACGAATCATGGAGTGAACCATGACCTATAGAGGGTCTTGTAAACTGCAAAAATCTTTGCAAATCTGTACTTTAAGCGCAAAATCAAGCCAACACTGCAATCCTGCAAAATAAATAAAAACGAATATCAAATCTACTAACATCGCTTTGAGAACGTAAAAAATCCCATATTTTAAGCATTTAAAATATTGTATTTTGGAAACACATCACCCACATATGGAAACTTTTTTCCTTTCCTGAAATTCATGTTTAGAGAACAAACCTACAGTTTGAATGTGCACTTATGAGCTGTAAGTAGCCCTCATAAACAAGACTTCAGTTCATTTGTTTCCCAACTTTTCTATATTCAAGGCTCCTAAATTAGGGTCGTTATAGAGGGATATCAATTTAAAGAAAAGGATATGGTTAGAACTCATTAGATATTATGACATAAGTGTGCATTATTAGCCGGTCAAGGCTAATGTTGTGGCTGACACATTAAGTAGGGTGTCCATAGAACTGTAGCTCACATTGATGATAGGAAGAAGGTATTAGTAAAAGAGGTTCATTGTTTGATTAGGTGGGGTGTTAGGTTGGATGAAATCGAATATGGAGGTGTGGTGGTCCTGTATGGTTCCAAATCTTTATTGGTTGAAGAGGTCAAATCTAAGCAAGACCTTGATCCCTCTTTGGTTGAATTGAATACATTGGTAAAAGAGGGCAAGGTAGAGGTTTTCTCCCAAGGGGAAGATGGTGTCCTTAGACCCCAAGGTAGGTTGTTTGTGCCAAATGTTGATGGATTTAGGGACTTTATTTTTGAAGAATCCCAAAATTTATCATATTCCATTCACCCTGGTTCTACAAAGATGTATAGGGATGTGAGAGAAGTATATTGGTGGGGTGGTATGAAAAGAGACATTGCAAAGTTTGTAGCATGATGTCACAATAGCCAACAAGTCAAAGCCTAACATCAAATGTTGGATGTCCTAGCCCAATACATAGAGATTCCTACTTGGAAGTAGGAAGAAATCAATATGTGTTTTGTGATTGGTTTTCCTAGGACCAAGAAGCATTTTTATTCTATTTGTGTTATTGTTGATAGAATGACAAAGTCGACTCGCTTCTTACCGGTTAAGATAACCTATAGTGCTAAAGAATATGATAAATTGTACATCCACGAGATGGTTAGATTGCATCGGGTTCCGTTATCTATTATTTTAGACCATGGTCCCCAATTTACCTATCACTTTTGGAGATCTTTCGAACGATGCTTTGGTGCTAAAGTCAAGCTTAGCACATCATTTCACCCACAAATAGATGGTCAAGCTAAAAGGACCACAGAAACTCTTGAGGATATGCTTAGGGCTTGTGTGTTGGAATTTAAGGGTAGTTGGAATGAGCATCTTCCACTCATTGAGTTTACTTATAATAATAGTTATCACTCAAGCAGTGGGATGACACTGTTAGAGGCCTTATATTGGAGGCATTGTAGATCCCTAATTAGGTAGTTTGAAGTGGGGGAATGGCTTTGATATGTCTGAATTTGGTTTTAAAGGCATTGGATAAGGTGAGCTATATAAGGGAGGGATTAAAGACTACTCAAAGTCAGAAAAATACTTACTCCGACATTAGGAGGACAGATCTTGAATTCAAGGTGGATGATTGGGTTTATATAATAGTCTCACCCATAAAGTTTGTGTTTCAGTTTTGCAAGGGGTAATTGAGCTCTAAGTATATAGGTCCTTATAGAATCTTGAGGCGCGTAGGTAAGGTTGCTTATGAGTTGGAGTTGCCTATGGAGATGAGTATGGTTCATCTAGTCTTTCATGTGTCTATGTTGCTAAAGTGTGTAGGTAACCCAAGCTCCATTGTGACTTTGGAGGTGGTGAATGTGGAAAATAACTTGACATATGAAGAGGTTCCTATTGAAATATTGTACAGGCAAGAGAAGAGATTGTGGAACAAAGAGGTAGCATCCGTTAAGGTCCTTTGAGGAATGAACAAGTCAAAAGTGTCACTTGGGAAGCAAAAGCGGATATGAAGAAATAATATCCTTATCTTTTCCACTCTACTCAAGCCTATGATAATAAGCTAATCATGTCTAAGGTGTCAAGTCATGTATTTCAACCCTTATGTCATTTTACATGCATAGATACTCATGATAACAAGTTTTAATGATATTTGATACATAAGTTTGAAATTTCATGAAAGTGGTGTTTAAATTGCATTAATGCATTCATGTTGGGCTGAAATTTGTTTATTAACTCTTCTCAAGCGTAATTCCATCATATTTGAGGGTGAATATTCTCAAGGGGGAGATATTGTAATGCCCTAGATGTTAAGCGAAGACCCGAGTCGCTCCTCTAACACGTACTGGATAAACTTGATGACTTATAAAGTAGCGAGATCAATTATTTGGTATTCAAAGTGGACTACATGTTGTTTGGGGTCATAATACATCTCTGACATCGATCAAAGACCAAAGGATTCCAATCGGCTAAGTTTTGGTACGAATTCATAAAGGGGTCAACTTCAAATGGTCATATCTATTATCAATAATGAAATAGGTGACCTAATACCTACTAAATTAAATCTCTTTGAATTATCTTTTGAACACATCCGAGTTTACCTAATTCTTAGTTCGGAGTAAAAGGTTATTACCATTTTACTAAATCCTGCCGAATCTGCCAATTTTGGTGACTCGCTGAGTAACTCAGCGAGCAATCAATTTTTCTAGACAAATCATCCCAAAAAGGATTTAGATTATTTTAAAAAGAAGATTTAAGGGTCCCATTTGGCTATCCGCTGAATAGTTCAGATGGGACCACAAAATAACTCATTTAAATGCCAGGACACATTGAAATGTCATTTTTTAAATTTTAATGATATTTTTACTTTCCTAAAAGTTGTTCTCAACCTATTTAACCTAAATAAACATTCCTAAGCCTATTTGGATGCCAAAATAACCTTTTCCTTCACTCATTTTAAAATTTTCTCTCAAGGAAGAAGACCCAAATTCTCCATTGAAAAGCAAGCTTCAATTTCTTCCATGGTTTTCATCAAATCCAAGATTCTCTTCAACTTTCTTCTTATTTTTCTCTAAGGTATGTGGGATTCTTCATCCATGTGTCCTTCCACCCATGGAGTCCAAAAATCTTGCAACCCAATCTTTAATTTCAAGTTTTTTTATTATGGCTATTTTCTATTCCTAATTATATGCATAATTCATGTTAGAAATGATTATTTATTAATTTAAAATGTACTAAATGAGTTGTTTTTTAAGAACCCTTCACATTACCACATTGGGTTGATGAGTTTTTAAATGGGTCTTGTTAAATTTTACCCAAATGCTATATTTTTCTTTAAATCATGAATATTATGTTCAAATGAGTATTTATTGCCATCTAATTGCATGGATTGATGGATTTTGGAAAATGTCCTATCTTAACTATTATGGGTCATTGAATCTCATCATGGGCTATATTAATTATGGCTTCAAATGATATATTTTCATGATAAGTATGAAAGTACATGAATGTTATGAATTATTAATGGCTATCAAGTATGGCATGATTCCGTGAGAATGTTACAAAATTTATGAAGGATTACAAAGCCCTTTTTGATGCCACGGTTTTGATGAGATACTCCTACTATGATATTATGATTTGCCAGTTTATGCATGAATGATTATGACTTAAGTATTTTGTGGGATGTTGATTTAGCATCGAGAGGACCTTCATAGATTTTTATTGTTCCTTAACTACGTTGCCACCATAGGTTTGTGATTTTCCTACTGCATGATTCACCAAAAAAGGTAGGGTTCCCATGAGGTACACGTAAAATATTAATAAAAAAGGGTGTAGTTCCCATAAAGCTTTTATCATATATTAATAAAAAAGAGTTTAGTTCCAGTAAGTCATTTGTAAATCACTCTCCAAAATAGGTGATATTCCCTTAAGGTGAGGCTAATCCACCTTGGCATGTAGACTATTCCTTCTTAGGTGTGCAGGCAACATTGGAATTCTGTGTAGTAGCTCACATGGTCTTATATGTCAGTTATGATCTCTTCCCACATATGTTTATGCTATGTTATGAAATCATGATTTACCTTCCAAGCATGTTTTATTTACGGAATTGATCATTTATCTCATATTGAGCTTATAACCTTTGTATATGATTAGCATCTTTTATATTGTGGCTAATGATATCTTGTTGCATTGTATCCCATATACTTAGTATATTTCAAGTACTAACACATAATTTTTGCCTAGATGATTTAATTATGTAGGGACTGGAGCTCTTATCCATCCAGGTCCTCGTGGCTATGATACATTGAATACTTGCTTGTGGTAAGTCCTTTATTCCAAGGACAATACCTATTTTCTATCTTACTTATGTTAAGATGTTATTATCTTGTTACTTTACTTTTGAGGGTGAGCCCGGGACATGTCTTGTCCCCCGTTCTACTCATTCCTAGGGGTATTATTAGGTGATGTGTTATGTATGACTCAAGCAACAATTATGTATCTATGAAGATTCCCTTTAGTCCCTACCCCTTGTACATTGTTACTTGATGTTGATGGCAAGTGGTTCTCTTCCTAAGTCCCTACTCACATAGCGTGCATCCCATAATCCCTTCCCTTAGTTTATTTGTTGTGATAGAATGATGGGAACTCCTTACCCCTTTTCCCGATAGCTTGCATCTTAAGTCCTGAGTCCCTCTAGTTATATTTAAATGATGCTTGAACTATGTTTCCACAACAAATGATGTTCTTCATTATCCTATGAGGTTGTTTTGGTACCTTTGAGTTTCCATTCTCCATGTTGCACCTAGGAACTAGGCTTAGGTCATGTAAACTACGTCATTTTGACCCTTCTAAACAACTTAGCTAAGTCAAATCCTATAAAAACTATTCCTATTTTATTCTAATTAATTCACTCTCAAAACCGCTCCCAAAAATTCTAAAATATCTCTATCTAAGCGAGGACTTTATTTTAGCTAGGGTTTCAAGGTTTTGGCTATGGATTTCTAGATGTTTCATCTGTAATTTCTAAGGTTCTTCACTTGATGTATGTGGGGCTTCAGTAATTGATCAGATTCATCCATGAAACCCAAATTCTCCCTTTTTCTCAAAGTTTGTGTATCGATTTCTATGGATTTTCATGACAACATATCAAATGGTTGGATTATGATGATTACATATTTATTATACTTATTAATGCATGAATTATAAAGACTTACATGATTTCTATGATGTCTAATTGAAAATTAAATTTTTTTAAGTATGTGATTATTAGTTCTTGTTAAATTGATGTAGGTCCCTTTACTAATGATTCAAATTGATTTAATATCATGATTCTTGAATGATTTTGTTTATCTAATTACATGATTTTGGATTAATTGTTCATGAACCCAGACATGACCCTTGTTTCCTACATAAAGTTATGATTTTCATGAATATGATTTTAAGTATGAAAGTACGATTTTAATGATGATGGTATTATGATAATGGTTACTTAAGACCCTAATGTTAATGAAATGATGATAAGATGGGGAATATACCCACATTATATTAAAGTTATGTAGATGGACTATTCTTATGATGTAAAATATTTTCATGAGGCTATGATGCCTATTTTTACAAGCTATGATTTTAATGAAGTATGAGTTATGTTGAAAGCTTGTACTACATGATTATGTATTTTGTGGGATTGAGCTTGTGGGAGGGATACTATCACCTAAACTCTTTATATAATTTCCCAAGGCTTATTACAATGTGCCACCATAATTTTATGATTATGTGCCTATAAGGTTACCTAATTGATACATTTAGCATTATGTTCATGTGACACTCACTGTGCTATGAGAGAGCCTAAGGGGTGAGGCCTTTTTGTACAAATGATTCTCACTATGCTACGATAGAGCCTATCAGGTGAGAGTCAAGTCTACCTTGGAAAATAAGACTCCTATTTCTCTTGATGTAGAGAGAACATTGGGATTCCATGTAATAGTCTACATGGTCTTATTGTTAGTTATAGTCTTATTCCCACTTATGTGTTCTATGTTATGAAATATTTTATGATGTTTCTACTCATAGTTTTAAATATGCATTGATCATTCATACATTGTCCATATTTTCTTGGTTATGATTATCCATATCAATATTCTGTTATAATGTTCCTTGATTTGTGGCATACTAACATACATAGTACATTCCATGTACTAATGCATACTTCTTTTCATGCATGATCTAACTAAGTAGGGATGAAAAACAAGACTGTTCCTCCATTCCATAGATAGAGTTGAATTTGAGCCTTTGAAGATTGTTGGTGAGTTCCCATACTGTATGGACAAGCCTTATTCATGTTATGCTTTAATGTTAAGACTTTATGATTTCATTGTTATTCTATCTTGAGGGTAAGCTAGAAACATGTTCTAGACCTCGCCTAGATCTATGATGTTGAGGCATGTTTTAGAGTGAAGATGTTGTAATTCCTCTAAGGGAGACTATTTCATTGATATTGACATATTCCACTTACTTAATCTCCTATTAATTGCTGACTTTAACTTATGTATGCTTATGATGTGAATAAGAGGCTTGGATGGTGCACTTTTAGGTGTCACATTCGTCGTATCATGACTAGGCCCTAGGTTTTTGTCATGACAAATTCGGTATTAGAGAACAAAGTTTGAAAGCATCCGAAGGAGTCTACTATGTCATATCTAGTAGAGTCTTACTCATAGGTGTGAAGCATGCTACATCCATGACTGAGAGACTATGAGATATTTAGGAAATCTTTTCTTCTCTTTTACACATGTCTTACCTTCAAGACTCTCATTCCCTAATGCTTATCCTTTGATAACTTTAGAAGATTCCTCCACAACGTGTTCTATTACCTAGAGGAGTTGATTCTTATGAGGACCGAATTCTCTTGGGCCCTCAAGTTCCTCAAGTTTCTCAACTCGACAATGTGACTAATGAGACGTTTAGGGTCATTATCACCATGTTGGCTAAAATTTGTTCTTCTCCGAAGACTCTTACCTCGACTTCAAGGGTGAGAGATTTTGCTAGGACGAATCCTCTAGATTTTGTTGGTGCCAAGGTGGATGAGGATCCATAAGAGTTTGTTGAAGATGTTTACAAAGTGGTAGAGATTATAAGGGTATCATCCGAGTAAAAGGCCAAAGTGGCATCTTACCAACTTAAAGGAGTTGCTTATGTTTGGTTCACACAATGAAAGTCTGAAAGAGTTGAAGAAGGCTCTATTGATTGGGAGATGTTTAAGGTTACATTCCTTCATCATTTCTTCCCACTTGAACTAAGGGAAGCTAAAGTTATGAAGTTCATGAATTTGAGGCAAAATGGCATGAGTGTGAGGAAGTATGCCCTCAAGTTCACAAAGTTGTCTAATTATGCTCCGTCTTTGGTTGTTGACTCTATGGATAGTATGAACAAGTTCACTTAGGTGTGTCTGAATTGGTAAATATAGAGTGTAAAGTCGCAATGCTTATGAAGGAGTTGGATATTTCTCAGCTCATAACATATACCAGGCAAGTGGAGAGTGAGAAACTTCAAAAGATAAGGATGAGGGAGTAAAAAAGGGCTCATTTTGATGCTAGATTTTTATATGCTATGTCTAGTGGTGGTTGTTTCTGACAAGTTCAAGGGTCGTCCAAAGGTGCTCCTCAAATGTTTGATAAGGATAGGGTGTCGAACACTAAGTCACAAGTAGATGGTCCCAAGGGCGGTATTGCTATTCCTCCTAGGTGTCCTAAGTATGGGAGAAACTATATTGGTGATTCATTGAGAGGAACGGGTTCTTGTTATGGTTGTGGAAAGATAGGGGAATAAGGTCTACAAGTATCCTAATGTTGCTAACAAAGGTAAAGAAGGACATCCTCAAGGCCAAGTGGTTCAAAGAGGGAAAGTGTGACAAGTCACCCAAGCTCAATGACATAGTCAACATGGTAACCAATTTTATGCTTTGCATGCTAGGAAAGAGGTTCAGGAGTCTCTTAATATGGATACAAGTATGTTAAGAGTCTTTTATCATGCTATGTATGCTTTGCTTGAGCCAGTGCAAATATGCCTTTTGTTACTCCTTACATTGCCATAAAGTTTAATGTTTCTCCCAAAGTCTTGTAAGAACCTTATTCGATTTATACTCCTATTGGTGAGTCAATCCTTGCCAAGAAAGTTTGTAGAAATTATCCTATATCAATGTTACATAAGATCTTTCCATGTGAATCTCGTTGAATTTGAAAAGACTAATTTTGATGTTATTTTTGGTATGGATTAGTCGCATGCATCATATGATTCTATTGATTGTAGAACCCATAGGGTAAGATTCAAAGTTCATAATGAGTCCATGCTTGAGTAGAAGGGAGCAAATTTGATGTTCAAAGGTAAGTTTGTCTCTTATGTTAAGGCTATGAAAATGATTTCCAAATGGTGCATATATCATGTTTTTCATGTCATGGATAAATTTTTGAACTTTGTAATGGTTGGTCAAGGTTAGTGTTGGATTATTCATGGTTGAATTTAGGTAGTCATGGGTTGTATTTAAGTGGTCGGATTCAAAGGGATTATTTTGATGAAGGGTTGTAAGGCCGTTTAGGCAGCACTGACTTTGAATAGTCATATCTTTTGGTATAATATGAACTGTGTGGGATAATATATATCGAATATCTTTGAGTTGTCTTCGTAACACAACTGGATTCACTCAATTCGGAGTTCGGATGTGAAAGTTATGGCCTTTGCAGTGAGACTGCCCGTACTTGGAAGTATGCTGGAAAAATACTTCGGGACGGAGTCAAGTTAGGGACTACGGACCATTTGGTGGTTTGCGGTCCATGGTGTGTCGCATGGGTTGATCCAGTGGGCTCCCTTGGTGGTTGGACCAATTGGAAATCCATGGACCACTTCACGGACCGTGAGGGGTCCTGTGAAGTGATCCAGAGAGTTGGCCAAACCTCTGGGCTAGACTCCACACCAAGTGATGCTCCACGGACCAGTACACGGTCCGTGTGCAGCTACACAGTCTGTGAGTCCCCTCGTGAGTTGGTCTAGAAAGTCCACCGAGAGTTCAAGCCAAAGTCGAGACCAAGTGAGGTCTCACGGACAGGTTCACGGTCCGTGAGCCTCTTGACGACCCCTGGCAGCCTTCCGTGAAACCCTATTTTCTGTGATCTAGTCTGTCTCATTAATTGTTAATTCATAATTTAGTTTAATACTATGTCCCTTTTTGCCTTTCTAAGGTCTCCTAACTCCCCTAAATAAAACTCTAATCCCCTCTAATTCATTCTATCACAACTCAAGCCCACCAAAATTCTCTCAATTCTCTTGACCTCCATTTATGAAAACTTGAAGAAATTTTAGAAAAATCATCCTTGTTGCAAAATCATCCAATTTTCTTGGCTAATCTCAAGGTATGTGGGATTGATTCATGGATGTCACGACCCGGATAGGGGGCCTTGATATGACTTGGCGAAGGAGAACCCGAAAGTCCTCGATCAAGCCATCATAGTATCATTTCACACATCATTGGTTCGGAAGCGCGGAGGCTAAACACATAACACATAAGCTCTAAGGGATTTGGGACTTGGGACTCAAGCTATGGGGATGTTGTCGGGAATGGGATAAGCATGGACTCAAGTAACACATACCAATTATCTCTAAGGGGACGGGTAAGTAGGATTCCACTATGGGGGCACACCGAGATTATGGGACGTTCCACATAAGCACATAGTCATTCACAATTCCCAACATACAAGTCATAAGCATGATAAGAGACCATTTTCATCATCAAAGCTAAATAGCATAGTATTACATAACCATAATATTTAACATAACAAGGCAATGTACAAGAGTTTAGAATGGTCTAACAAGCATCTACATGAATAAGCGGGGCCTCGACAAGTTTGAGGCTCACCCTCAAAACATAAGAAAAGTAAACGACATAATATAAGATAAGTAGATAGAAGGTGGCTATTGCCCTTGAAAAAAAGGGCTCACCACTAGCAAAGTCTTCACAAATAATCAAGCGTCATCTGGTAGAATGTCATCGTCTGGTAGAATGTAGATATCGTCTCTGGTCCCTACATGGTTAGAACATGTAGACAAAGAATAAGGGTTAGCACAATTAAGAACTAAGTATGCGGGCATGCAATGCATATGACAATATAGTATGACCAAGCAACATGACAAGCGGACAAATGATTCGAAAGGGATGTACGTAGCAAAAGAGTAGTATAAAATATGGTATGCCATGATGCATGAGATGCAATCCGATGATCAATATAAAGAGGGGATGTGACCTCAACCGACAACATGGAAAGACCCAAGCGAGCCACTACTCGGATCAGGACTTCTTTCCAAGTAGTACCCTAATCACCGTTAAACAAGGGGAAACATAACATGTCATCTTATATAGGGAGAAATCCCATGGTGGCACATGGTTTGACGGAAAGGAGTATGGACACTGTGGAGATAGTCCACCCACCTCCAACCCCTCGGTACTAAGTCTCATCCCACGGGAATACATATATATACATTCTACTTCAAATAGGGAGACTTACATTCATTTTCAAAGCATGCATCATTAGTCAAAACAAAACCATTGATCAAATCATACTTAAGCTTAGGCCAAGGACCATCAAGAGTTTCCAAAACATTTTATGATCATTCCATGTCAATGAAAATAGAGTATCTCATCTACTTAACTTATCATATCAAGCATTCAAAACATGTCATGGTTGGTGCAAACACCTAATATGCTCAAAGAGCCATAATGTAGAGACTATGTGATCACAAGCCTTAGCATATCATTTCAATACAAGAGTTTCAACATAACAATAATCCATGCATATGGCATGAATGAGGAACAAGAACATGGATAATGGCATTGAAACTTAATTTCACAAATTGAAAGGTAATTCATGATAAATCATGTGAAAACCATAATTAAAGCATAATACAAATTACGCAATCATAATTAAATCATAAAGGGACATACAAATTGATTCTTCAAGAGTTTCCATGAACATTCATAAAATTCAAGCTTAAAACATGCTTAATTTACCTAAAACTACAGCACATAATTCCAACCACTAAAATACATCAATAATTGAAGAAGCCATAACTTGAAAAAATCTTAAAATAAAAAATTAAAGGTTAGGGTTCTTGGGTCTTCAAGGATGGAAGAAAATCCTTGAATCAAATCCCAAATACCTTATACCCAAGCACTTGAATTGAATAGAGAAGCAAGAATTGAATGTTTTCCCCAAATTTCCTTCGAAGTTTCAAAAATGGTGATCAAGAGGCTTGAGAGGATTTGATGAAGTCTTAAGAATGTTAGAATAGATGAATTAGGGTTAGGGTCTTGTTTTAGGGGTTTAGGGGACTTTAGGAAGCCTAAAAGGGGCCTAGGGATTAATTAAATAATGAAAATACCATTAATGAAGGGGACACTTAACTGTTACACAGTGCCAAATGATGGAGCTACAGTGGCCTTCTACCATGCCACGGTCCGTACAAGTGACCATTTACCTTGCCTTAGCAAATTTTCAACACGAACTATCGGAGAACTTTCTAGACCACTTGACGAGGGGGTTCACGGGCTATGTGGCTTCACACGGACTGTGTACTCGTCCGTGGAGACACACTTGTCCAAAGAATCAACCCCACAAGTTGGCCAGCTCTCTACCTAACTCAACGGTCACCCTCACAGACCGTTTGAAGTCTCACAGGCCGTGGGGTGGTCCGTGAGCCATAACTGGGGTTATGGGTGGGTCCTGGCCACCCCAAGCTCACTGGACCATATCATGGACACCCACACGGACCGTGGACCCTCACACGGTCTGTGGTCCATGTATTGGGCTATTTTCAGGGCCTATTTCCAATGTCTTTCGAATTTTAGGCAGTCTCACTAATTTGACCATAACTTCCTCATACAAACTCCAAATCAAGTAAAACCGATTGTGTTGTGAAGCTAACTCAAAGATCTTCCAATTTATATGTATAAACCCACATGGTTTAACCCGAATCAAAAGTTATGTTATCTTAAAGTTCACTATCCAAACGACCACTCTAGGCCACCAAATGATCCATTTTGCGTTCAACCACTTAAACTCAACCCGTGTGGCTACCAAAACTCAACCATGATCAGTATAACATCATACAAGACCAACCATAACGAGTTTCAAAAAAAAATTGGGTCGTTACATTAACTCCCCCTTGGGAACATTTGTCCTCGAATGAGCTAAGACTACAACTTGCGGACATCAAACACAAAACAAGAGACATGCCAATCAACACTCAAAGGATCATGCATAAAATAAAAAATCTTTCAAAACTCATGTCAAAACATCATTTAAATCATTTTCGTGCTCATGAATGCATGCAATGTCATTAAACTCAAGAAATAAAGAATTAGGACAAATAAAGGATAGAACCTAGTACCTTAGGCTTAAGTAGATTGGAAGAGGTAAGGATATCACTCCATCATGTCCAACTCCACTTCCCACATTGCACTCTCCACATCTTGATTTCTCCAAAGTACCTTAACCGAAACTACTTCCTTATTGTGAAGCCGCTTCACGTGTCTATCCAAAATCTCAACCGGTACTTCTTCATAAGTCAAGTTCTCTTCAATTATCACACTTTCCAAAGATGCAACATTGTTGGGGTCACCAACCAAATTTCTCAACATAGATACATGGAAAACCGGATGAATAGAGCTCATATCCTAAGGCAAGTCCAACCAATAAGCTACATTACCAATCCTCTCTACAATCTCATAAGGTCTGACGTACCTTGGGTTCAACTTGCCCTTTTTGCAAAAACGCATTATACCCTTCATGGGGGACACCTTCACATACACCCAATCACCGACATGAAATTCAAGGTCCCTCTTTCTCACATTTGAATAAGATTTTTGACAACTTTTGTCCATCTTCAACCTTTCCCGAATCAACTTCACCTTTTCAATAGCCTCAACCACCAAGTCCGGGCCTATCAAGGCTGCCTCACAAATTTCAAACCAACCAACTGGAGACCTACATACCCTACCATACAAAGCCTCAAAAGGACCCATACCGATGCTAGCATAGAAACTATTGTTATAATCAAACTCGATGAGAGGTAGATGATCATCCCAATTTCCCTTAAATTCCAACACAAGCCCTCAACATGTCCTCCAAGGTTTGAATTGTACTCTCGGCTTGCCCATCAGTTTGAGGATGGAATGCGGTGCTCAACTTGATCTTAGTACTAAGCCCCTTTTGAAAAGACCTCCAAAAATAAGAAATAAATTGGGTACCATGATCCGATATGATAGACCTTTGCACACCATGCAACCTCACCAACTCCCGAATATATACCTTGGCAAACTCTTTGGCACTATAGGTAGTCTTGACCGGTAGGAAGTGAGCCGACTTTGTCATTCTATCAACCACAACTCATATGGAATCAAATGGCCTCCTAGTACGGGGTAACCTAACAACAAAGTCCATAATTATATAATCCCACTTCCAAGTAGGAATCTCAATATCTTGTGTCAAGCTACCAGGCCTTTGATGTTCTACCTCCACTTGTTGGCAATTGGGACATTCCGACGCAAATTTAGCCACATCCCTTTTCATACCATGCCACCAATACAACCCTTTCAAATTTTGATGCATTTTTGTAGATCCTGGATGAATGGAATATTTTGAATTATGAGCCTCTTTCAAAATGGTCTCCCTCAAATCATCAACATCCAGAACACACAAACAATCTTGGTACCGAAGCACACCATCTCCCCCTTGGGAGAAAACTTCAATCTTACCATCGACAACCAACTTCTTCAATTCCACCAAAGAAGGATCTAGATCTTGCTTAGCCTTAACATCAACTACCAAGGAAGATTCGGATCCACCTTGCATAAAGATGCCACCATTGTCGGATTCGCTCAACCTCACACCCAACCTAGCCAAACGGTGAACATCCTTTGCTACTTCTTTTTCTCCCTCATCAACATGTGCTACACTCCTCATAGAATGTCTACTAAGAGCATCCTCCACAATATTGGCTTTGCCGAGATGATAAAGGACACTCATATCATAATCATTAAGATGTTCCAACTATCTTCTTTGCCTCAAATTAAAATACCTTTGGGTGAACACATATTGCAAGCTTTTGTGATTGGTGAACACCTCCACATGAACCACATACAAATAATGATGCTAAATTTTCAAAGCAAACACCACCGCCGCTAATTTAAGATCATGAGTCAGAGAATTAGTCAAACCAAACATGTCATCCCATATAGGGAGAAATCCCATGGTGGCACATGGTTTAAGGGAAAGGAGTATGGACCCTGTGGAGATAGTCCACCTGCCTCCAATCCCTCAGTACTAAGTCTCATCCCACGGGAATACCTATATATATACATGCTACTTTAATTAGGAAGACTTACATTCATTTTCAAAGCATGAATCATTAGTCAAAACAAAACCATTGATCAAATCATACTTAAGCTTAGGCCAAGGGCCATAAAGAGTTTTCAAAATATTTCATGATCATTACATGTCAATGAAAATAGAGTATCTCATCTACATAGCTTATCATATCAAGCATTCAAAACATGTCATGGTTGGTGCAAGCTCCCAATATGCTCAAAGAGCCATAATAGAGAGACTATGTGTCACGACCCGGATAGGAGCCTAGATGTAACATGGCGAAAGAGGACTTGAAGGGCCTCAATCAAGCCATCATAGCATCATTACACTCATCATCGGTTCGGAAATGCGGAAGCTAAACATGTAGCA
>JBCEWC010010033.1:0-18090 GCA_038996855.1 Solanum aculeatissimum
GGAGACTTGGAGCTTGAGATTGATCCTTGAAATCCAAGATTAGAGTTTGAGATCCTTGAATTTGGTTGAGAAGTTTGATGAAGTGTTGGAGAGGTTTTGGAGAGAGTTTTGGGAATGTTCTTGAGTGTTATGAAGTTAAAATGAAAAAGTATGGGATATATCCCCTCTTTATAAAACGTCCTTAACACTTAGCCTCAAAATGAAGCTTAATGAACAGTAAAATAGCTCACTGAAAATTGCAAATCTGCACAGACAGGATTTACAAAAATGGGCATAACGTTTCCGTCCGAACTCCAAATGAGGTGAAACAAAGTGCGTTGGGTATCTAACTCAAAGCTATATCCATGGATATTTTATGGGCCACTCAATTATTTGTTTTCTAAGAGATATAACCCTCCAAAGTAGACCCCCGAAAAAGGCTTCACTCAAAAATTTCGAATTTTGATACGGTTGCTCTAAAATTCGGGTGAGACCTATTTCCCTTTCAATTTGACCCCCTAAACAAGAATATAAAGTTGGATTTTCAAAATAATAAACGAATTTTTAGATATAGCTAAAACAAGTTTCCGGTGACTTCCGAAGCACATTTTTGAGCACTTTTTGGGTCGTTTCAATTGTCTAGCCTTATGGGCCTTAGCCTAAGTTATATCGATGTTACCCTATGAGTATGAGCTAGTTCCATGGGACAGGCATGTGTCCTTACTTGACTCATACCAGTGTGAGTGTATATATCCTATTCCTATTGAGATATGATGACCAGGAGACTGTATATTGATTATATGTCATATTGCGACCTGATTTTAGTATAGATATGGCTCTGTTGGATTTGGTTGTCCTAGATCCTTCTGATTTACTGTAATTGACTATGTTTACTCTAGGCACTTATGATTGACAGGGTTATGGTATACTTGGCCTTGTTGGGCATGACTCTACAGTGATTTGTGAGATATATACACTCTGATGTATTGTTGAAGTTATTGTGCACTGGTTCTTTCCCTTTGATGTTGGGTCATTTGTCTTTATCTCAGAGAGGTTATGGATTATGTGGTTTGATAGGGATGATTCTGTTGAGAAAGATGGTATGATTGGGGAATCCGATTCTGACTAGGCCAGTGAGAGATTAGTTGAGGCTATGCTCCGAGACCTAGATGATGCACCCTGTAGTTCAAGTCTCTGGTGGCCACGTCTGAGTGTTTGAGATCCCGAGTGATGCGCCCCCTGTACCAATTCTCTGGTGGTCACATCTGAGTGTCTGAGATTGGGGTGTCAATTCTAATGGGGTCCGAGCATTTGCCGTTACTTTGGGCCTTGAGTCCCGTTGCCTACACTTTTAGGGCTAGGCCCCATTGATTAATATTTTGGGTCGAGGACCCTGCTAATTTCCACTTTGAGGGTGAGGCCTCATTATTTACATTCTGAGATGATACATACTTGTTATGTGAGAAGGAGATTAGCTGAGACTATACTCCTAGACCTAGATGATGCACTTTGTAGTTCAAGTCTCCAGTGGCCACACCCGAGTGTTTGAGATCCCAGGTGATGTGCCTCATGTTCCCATTCTACGGTGGTCATGTATGAGTGTATGAAACCAGGGTTCCGATTCTAAAGGGGTCCGAGTATTTGTCATTACTTTAGGCCTAGGGCCCCTTTGACTACACTTTTGGGGCTAGGCCCTGTTGACTGATATTTTGGGTTGAGGACCCTGCTGATTTTCACTTTGGGGGTGAGGCCCCGTGATTTACATTCTGAGATAAGACACACTTGTTATGCGAGGGGGATTCTTTCTCTCGCGGGGGATACATCCCACTGTTCCACATGTGTATTTGCATCGGGCGCCACGTGCCGACACAAGGTCGAGGACCTAATTGTTATGTGATCGATTACCCGTGGATCCACACACCTATTCACACCTATATTGTGTGTGGGTATACCTTTTGGGCTTATGGGGGCCCAGGGGTTTTTAGGCATAGATATTAGTGCCTTATAACTAACCTTTGTTCTGATGATGTGGAGAGCTGGGCTTTGTGATGGTTCTATGGAATTTTATGATGGTTTTATGAGATTTTGTGATGGTCTATCAGTTTTATGTTGTACACAGGTGTACCTCCTGGGTTTATGGGGGCCCAAGTGGCGTACATGCATAGTTACTAGGGCTTTGTACCTGCATACAACATTATGCCTCAGTTAGGGGTAGTTGTGACTATGCTTTGATCTGAGTTCGTTTTTCTAAAATGTTGCAGTTCTCTATATATTTGGGCTTCTTATATTTTCACTATTTCACTTAGTCGGCCGATGATGCCTACTGGGTGCCTTTTTCACGTACTCACCCCTTTTATTTCTGCATTTTCCCATGGTGTAGGTTTAGGTGCGGGTTGTGATTGTTGAGTTGGGGATTCAGGAGCGTTGGAGACTTCTTTTTGTGAGCACCGACATCTCTAGCTTTGTCGTGGTCTCCTTATTTTGATGGTCGTCTTTTACTTTCAGATTTTGACCTTGTACAGTATTGTTATGTGTTTGTAGGGGTACTCTAAATTTATATATTATTATAATTATTGATTTATGTATATGATTATGTCGTTGCGTCTATTATGGCTCTGTACCGTTGACTTCTAGGTTCTGGGTGGATTTTTGTTATTTATATTGTCATATTAGTTATGATCGTCACTAGAGAGTTAGGATAGATACCGTGTAGGTTGGGTATTTGACTTGCCTGTAGGTGGGATCTAACAGGCGCTATCATGACTGGGACCGGGTCATGACAAAAATACATTTATTTGGCTATCTTAAGAAGAAGAAAATAAAATTTATTAGAATACTATTTTTACTTTATTAGCATGATAAATATTTATTTTAAATTTTTTATCATGGGTTGATGATACATATTTAAAAGTATTTGTATCATTTATATCTCTAGTGAAAAACACTACATATAATTTCAAATCATTGAAATGTTTGTATGTATTCTGTCTAAAATAATTGATAAATTTTTTAAATAAAGACTTTTATATAAATTATAGTGACATGTAAAATAATTTTGAAATAAAAATTATTGGACCAACTAAAAGAATATATGCATATTATAATATTTGACTAAACATAAAGCATATGAAATTTGAATTTGTCAATATATTATGTTTATGATATTTATTAATATTTCATAAAAGAACCATAAATTTTGCATAATGAACTAGCAACAGAGTAAAAGTAAAGGAGTAAAAAACAAAAGAATAAGTACAAGTTGAACCAGTTAAGGTGGACATTAACCTGAGATGAAGAGTCATTTTTCAAAATTCAAAAAGAATCCCAGATCAAATGAAATTAATACTATTTAAAATTAAAAAAGAATCTCAGATCAAATGAAATTGATACTATAATATGTTGCTCATACTTTTTAAAATGTCATCAAAAGCGTGCAGATCTTCCAAAAGTAATACATTTTTGAAAAATTCAACATGTGTGCTGTAATATTTTTGGAGAGTTCGAATAACCTAGACTAGAACATTTTATTTATCATTATCTTTCCCCAATCTCACAACTATATTTTATACATAACATTTGAAAATTCTATTGCTTTTCCTCTATCTTGTTAGCTATTTCATTGTTGTCCTTGTTATTTTGATCAAAAATAACTATCCATTTAACTTTTCAATATCAATACTAAGATAAAAGCATACCTAAAGTTGAATCACCTAGTTGAGAAGATGAAAGAAAGGAAACATAGTATTTGAAAATCTGAAAGAAAATAAAAATCATGCCAAAAAAAGTAGATTAAGTATGAAATAACACCCACAAACTCAGCCATTAAATTAAAAAATTAAAGAGATTTAAGAGGAAGCTTAGGACAAAAAAAAAAAAAAAGAAGCTAAATTGAAATTGCAATCACTGTTTTTTTAGTGTGAAGAAAATAGTCTATATTTAAAATGAAGACAAGAGCAATAGTGTAAATGCTTCTAGAATTAAAAAGAAAATTGTGTGTTTGTGTGGTAATAAAGTGATCTTGTGAGCATTCTAAAATTACCTTGATTGTGTTATTTAGTTTTAGAATAGAAATTTGAGGTGAGATACTTTATCATTTATCTTGGTATGATAAGTATAATTACAAATTTGCCCTTACATTAGTACAATATTACTGAACTGTCATTGTTCGTCCTCCTATGACTTTTCTATATAAGAGAAATAAAATAAATATAATAGAAATATTAATAATAAATTTTCTAGAAAGAGTTAATATGTGAAATTTGTGTAGGATATTTAACTAGGTAGAGTGAATTTAGAGGACAAACATAACGCGAAATATATAATATTTTAATAAATTAGGATAAAATGAAAGATATATTCTCAATTCTTTATGCTTCATCTTTTTATTGAAAGATGCTTCTAGAATATTTTTTTTGCTTATCTTTCTTGATAGATTTTTGTTAGCATGTGAAATTACTTTTTTTTTAATCCTAAGTCATCATTGATTTATATTTCTATAGAAAGATGTTTCTAGAAATATATATTTTTTTGGTTATATTTTTGATAGATTTTTGTTAGTATGAAATTACATTTTTACCCTTAGTCGTCCTACCTTTCACATTTCTAAAATTGGGAAGCTCCGACTATCAAAGTTGGTTCACCATTTTGTCCCTGTATTAAATTAAAATATTATAAAATATCAAATTAATTAAATATTAATCATATTGTACTATATATGCCAAAATTTATGTAATTCTTTAATTTACAAATTAGCAAAAAAACTAAAGTAGGCTCAACTCTTCATAACTCTCAAAAAAGGTGAAAAGTTGGAGGAGTAGATTGCATTCAATGTTTTACTCACTTCATTCGTCTCAAATTAATTGAATTTTTGAGATTTGTTTTAAATAGTTGAATGGTTCAAAGTTCAAGATGAATGCTTGAGGCTTTCTCCTGTTTGTCCTTTCATTTATTGAAGTTTTATATTTTCTAGGAGATAAATTACACTACATATTTATGATTTTACAAAGGGCAATAGTGAAAAGTGTGGTATAAATTTTGTCTTTGAATATTTTTCTTAATATGTGTGCAATAACTCACAAATTCAATTAAAATGGGACAGAGGGAGTAATATATACCACATTCATTCATATGAATAAATGTAGCGATACGTATAACAAATTATGTTTAATAAATATTAGTGATCACTATTAGAATTACTAGACGATGGATGCCCGTGCACCCACAGGCCCAATATTTATCTATTTGTTTCTTTCGAGCAAAATTGTGGGGGATTGAAAAGTCAAAAATTGTGGAAACTCATTTATTGATTAGTGATAGCATGTTGTTCAAACTGTTGATAATACATCTGAACACACACATAATCAGAATATATTGCCTAGCTGAAGGGCGACTCTATAACAAGAAGTTTTCATATTTACATAAATTGTCAATGCATCATATTTAGAAAACTTGAGACCAAGAGGCTCCTTAAGGTTCTTGTAGCATTTGGTTATTGGGTTACAAACATATACCTCACTTCTACTATCATTGTCCATGACAGAAACTAATCCACATGAAGAAGCAATGAACCAATTGGATGTCTGAATGTCAGGGAGTTCAATACCATATCATTTTTAAACGGAAGGTTCATAGGCATACCAACTGGATCCTTTGTGATTGTGAACATTAACTACCACAAATTTTGAAACAACACCTGAGAGAAGCTCCATAAGAACCTCATTGAATTCACTAGCTCATACCATCTTTTACACACATTACTTGTCCAAAAAATGCTAGCAATGGGAAGATAGGCTAATATTCGTTCTAATAAATCATCGGGCAGTATCAAATCCACATGAACCGAGGAAGTTTCTCTATTGTCTCTGAAAAGGAATCAAACTCAATCATGTTTGGTGCAAAATAATCAGGGCAATAACTGATCCAAGAGGTTTCCCCTTTGATGATGATGGAAAGGGGCCAAAACCTACAGGCAAAAATAAAAGTAAAATTGAGTGAGATGTAGATAACACAAAATTAACCTCGTCTTATTCACTAAATCACAAGTATTTTAGAATAAGTGATCAAATATACTATAACATTAGATCAGAAGATTACAAGATCACCTGATATCAAAACCTAAAGAATGACCACAGAGGTTTGCTCAAGTGGTAAACACCCTCCACCTCTAACATTAATGTTGTGGATTTGAGCCACCAAGGGAGCCAAAAGGGGGAGCTCCCAAAATGGAGTTGATGGCTATAGGCCAGGTTATACAATGCAAAATACTATTTCTCAATAAAGCATATTGAGCAACATTAATAAATTCAAACATAAAACAAGGAAAACGCTAAATCATGTTTGAACACAAAATTTAATTATCATAACAGATACCAACTTAAACATAAACAAGAAAATTAAGGATTTCTCTAGATACAATAACTTTAGTATGTAAACTTCAAAGAACAACCCTTACCTGATGAGTGATAATATCCGAAGTAGGGACCAAAAGAGAGCAACTATCTGCAAATCTATGCATCATATAGAGAAAGCACTTATATCGCTGTCAAGCTGTTATCAGCTGCACAATTTTTGAGTAGTAGGACTCCAAATTTTTTTAGTATAAACAATGTCTTTGTTTGGATACTTCTTTCAGCAGTTCTACATGAAAAGTGAAAACTGAGCTCTGCAAATTGAGATTATCAGATTCATTCTCTAAAGGCTCTGTTGCATATCTGTAAACTCAAATTTCCTTGCATCTGTCTAATGTGCACTCTTCATTTTCTTCATTGAATATAGCTCCCTATCCAATGAGTTTAGAGAATCTTGATTCACAATATTGTCTGCAACTGAACTGAGAATCAATTACGTATACTTTAGCATTAGGTTTCATGTATGTAACTTTACTCTTTCATAATCTAGAAGCAACAAATACAAATGGTAGTACAAACTTTCTCCAATAAATACCACCTTTTCTATTGTTTTAAGATATTTCTCGTACACCAAGTAAATTAAGTACACTATTTCACTGTGTTAGTCTGTTAGAACTATTTTCTTACCGGATTTAACGATTCGTGAATTCGAGAAACTTTCGAACCGAGTTACAAAATTAAGATCAAATATAAATTTTTTTAAGAAATTATCTAACAAATAACAAAACAAAAGATTTAGATCAAACCCATAAATAATGGATCAGCAAACAAACATATCACGAAGGGTAAATTGCAGCTTTTACAAAAACATCCACTAAATTTTATATTAATATTAAGAACAAATAACATATTTAGGTAGATGCAAGACAAAATCTCTTAGGGTTAGCAAAAATCCAAAGTTGTTGGCTATATTCTTTTGGTAAGTATTGGATAAGCTCACAGGAATCAACACACTCAATGTTGTTGCCCAAGTATTGGATCTGGTAACCCAACTTTGTTCAAAGCTTGATTCCTATGAGTTGTGTGTGTGTCTGTATATTCCTTTGGTAAGACAATTTTTTCCTGCATCATTGTTTAAAATTTTAAACAGATTTAACAACTTTGTTCAAAGCGTGATTCTAACATCTTTGTTCAAAGCTCGATTCCTGTGAGTTGTTGGCTTACCAAAGGCAGATGACAATATGATCTCAGGATTGTATTCCTGTGAGTTAGGTGTGTTGGCTTTGTGCCTTCAAAATAAAACATTAATCCTCTTTTTCCGTCATCTATTGAGTAGTTTTTGTAGATTCTAGGGATGAACATCCCAATGAACTAATAAAGATAAAATCACCAGATCTGTATCACTACCAAGCTATATTCACAATAGTAAAAGAATAAAAATAACAAACACAGAGAAAATCCAAAAGGTCAGAAGAGCAAAACTGTGCAAAATAAATATGGCGTAATCCATTGACAAAGAGAAATACCTGTTAAAACGCAAAAAAACAACTCTTTCATAACTACACGGGAAGAGAAAGATGGAGCTCATTCTTACATTTTGTATTTGTATAACATTATATAACATTATATGTAAAGAGAGAAATGCGATGGAGAAGTCACGTGTATAGTATGCAATTTACAGGCGAAGTGATATGTAGTAGCCACGTAGAATTAACGCACATATATTTTAATTGTGAGTGACTATCATTATGTGATGAGAAATAAGCCTAGAAAGGGAACAAAATAACGAAAATATCCTTCCAAACAAGCATGTTGATACTAGCTGCTTAACCCTCTCTTCTATAATATATAATAGTAGAAAAATGTTTCTAATGGAATTACTCAATTAATGAGGAACCTATCCATTTAACATGTTTAATAAATTAATGAGAAAATACATTGAAGTGCATGATTATCATTATTTGGTATTCCACTGCTCTTCTTTCCATTTTTTCCCTTTCAATTTTATCAGAAAGTCTATGAGGAGGTTTTGTTCTAAATAAATTAAGAATTCACTTCAATATGTTATGTAATATTTTTTTTATTTTAAATTCATATAAATTATTAATATTTTCAATCACAATTTTTGTTGATCTTAAGATTTTCTTTTTGTGCTGGAGTAATTAAGTGGTGGCCATAGTTACTTATTTGATAATTTAGCAAGTGAAGCCATTTAGAATAAACTATCATAAGAGGTATTATGTGGTAAAATTATTTTTTATATTATATATTCAATTGAGAGATATTTTTATGTAAGCTAGATATACAACAAGAATATAAGATTGACTTCTAGCTTTTAGTTTGCATTCATGGCAACTAATAAGTGTGATAAGAAAATGTTATAATTTTATACATCAAAGAAAAAGAAGAAGAAAAGGAAGATGAAGAGATGCAGTGACATTTTATCAGCTGATGATCCATTGTAAGTTCATTATGTTGTTGATTTACGAGATTTTTTTTTTCTTGTCTAGAAAATTTATGAAATGAATATGTATATATATAATATAAAAATTGAAAACCTATGATTTATAGTTCATTTAAAAAAATCATATATTTTAGGCAAATGAACATTGACATGATTTATGAATAAAATGTTGGAGTGACTATGATGTGATTGAATTTTTTTTTTTTTTTTTTTTTAAGTTTTGATTTCTATTTTATAGGTCAAAGAAAGTATGAAAATATAGGTATATCATTTAAAGTTTAATATATTGTAATATAACCCTTTTACTGAATATTTTGGGATAAATGTGCAATCCCAAAAACTAGTAATACATAAACTCGAAATAAAAGAAAACAAAAAATCTATTTGTTTCACACACTCAGAGCCGTTGAGGTGTTTAATGGACCCAATCATCTTTCTTAGCTCATCCACATCCGTGTTCTGCTGTCCAACCAAAATTTCTATTCTATCCAACTCAAGACAAAGTCATGCTTCTAAGGTTAACCACTTACCAACAAAAAAGAAGAAAAGTTCTGAGTTATGTAGCACACTTGAAGGGATATTATTTTTTTGGTTGAACATATACAATTCTCCCAAATGCCAGGAACCATCCAAGTTTCAGGTACAAAAAAGCTTCCCTGTTTTAATGTTTGATGAGATGACTTTTTTTTTCTATAAAGAAAAACTCAGTTTGGTATTATGCAGTGTTTGATTTCAAGAATGTTTCATCTTCTTCAAGTTGCTTATGGGGTTAGTATTTTCGTCTTCTTTCTTTTTAGTGTTGTATAGTTGTTTACATTTCCAATTGATTTGGGGTTTCATATGCTTTCTTGTAGTTTCCATTGGGAAGCAAGCGTACCAAACATGGGACAAGGGAGATTTCTCCTTGTAATGATTATTCAATCACCTTTTTATTTTTATGTTTCATGCTTTCAGCACAAAACATTACGATTAATGAATTTGGGAAATTTGATTCTTCTTTTTCAGTCCATTAATGACATTTCGCGAAAATTTGGTTGTTAGACTTGAGGATGCTGAGGGAAATGAGATATCACGTAAAGGTATATATATCATCTTTGTGTATTGTGTTCCAAGTTTGATGCTAATGTATAGGTTGGTGACAAAAAGTTTCTATTTGACAGAAGTAAAGACCTTATCAATAGTTGAGAAGGGTGATTGGGATGATTTTTTCCAACTTGAAGGAGGTCATTATGTCCGTATGAAGTTGCAATTCATTCTAAGTCAAGATGAGCGCAACCTAATCCGTAATGTGGTAATATTACACTGTTCCTCACTAAGTTTTATTCAGACTCACATAGATACCTATCCTCAAACATGTTCCTACTCTGAGTTTCTAAAAGGATTTTACAAGTCCGTAAAGTTTTTTCTATGCTTTAAAGTTTATTAGCCTTGATGACTCTTATCAGCTTATGTATACTGGTATTTTGATTGATTTGGCAGAGAGAATCTGCTTTGAAAAAGAAACAAGACAGAGTTCCTGCGACAAATGTTAAATACAAAGGAACTGCAGTCCCTCTGCGAGATACATTTGCATCATCTCTGCTCATCACAAGGGAGTTTTCAGGTTTGATCACACATTCTAAGAACTATATTAAAGGGAACTAAGACAGATATGTACCGATTAGATAAAATAATCTCAGAAATATCACTACTAGAATATAAATACATAGGACTTATATAAGATTTAACTAAATTTGTTATAGTAATTCAAAAGTAGGAGAATTCCATAGGGATTTGCAGCTTAACCCAAGATGGAAGCACTGTGGTGACTACATAGAGAATGCTTAGTAGGTTGTGATAGAGAGGGCTTAGTAGGTTGCGATGATGTCAAAATTTGCTATTCTCTAATGAATTATAACTGAGTAAATTGCTAAGAGTTTTGATAGCAAATCTGCCTGTTTAGAATGCCACAGATAGAAGTGAAGTAAACTCATCTTCACCTGTAAAAGGGGTTGAAATACAATATTCGGAATCAGACAGTCCATCAGCTGAGAAGCTACAAACTCAGATAATACATAACGATTATATTTCTGTAAAGCCTGTTAATGATCAAGATGCACAGTCCATCTTGAAGATAGATGTAATTGCAAAGAAACAGTCTGTGTCCCAAAAGAAGATCTTATTTGATCCATCTAATAAACTTGAGGATCAAAGTGCTCAGTCTATGCTGAAGATGGATGTTGCTGCAAAGAAAGAGTCCATATCCCAAAAGAAGAATGTTGATTCATCTAATAAATCTGAGGATCAAGACACTCAGTCAATATTGAAGATGGATGTTGCTTCCATGAGAGAATCTGCTTCCCAAAAGAATGTTGTTGATTCATCTAACGAACCTGTGGATCAAGGTGTGTTGGAGAAAACTCCTAGCAGTGTCAGGAAGATGATAAGTGCCTTTGAAACCGGTCTTACTCAGGTACTTCTACTCTTCAGCTTATTTTAGGGTGTCGTCTTGTCGGACTTCTTAAGCTGATAACCTTATTTCTTTTATTTACATAAAACTTGGAAAATATTGAACTAATTTCATACATCAGAAGAAAGGGAGAAGATCTCTTACAAGAACTCGAGCATCAAAATCCCAACCAAATTTAGTTGGAATTGGAGGTTCCCTAAAAGATCTGGATCCAGACAACACTTCAAGGTATAAAATGAGGGCATTAAGACTAGAAAGACCTCTTAATGCTATTGACTTGCCAGAGTCTCAAGTAAGTATTGGCAAAAGAGGAGAAAATAGTTCTCCAGAGCAAGATATTGTTGGTACGGCACAGCCCCTGTTGCATGAAGAGTCGAAGCAGTCCAGTGTGCATATTATCCGATTTAACGAAGCAGGCTCAAGTCAGCAGGAGATCTTCATATCTGCTAAAAAGGTGTCAAATACTGTAGCTGCTTCACCTGTAGATTTGATGAGATTATCCAACCTGGAAACAGCTACTAGATCCCAAACAACTAATATGGCTCATCCAGATATGCTGAAAGCTGATAATTTATCTGTTAATCGAGATTGTTTTAGTGATCCTTCAGTTGCAGAAAAACGAAACAGAGAAATCATATCAGAGACTTTACCTGAAGTACATTTTGAAAGGGCTTCAGATGTGAAACCAAAATTAATAGCATACTGCGATCCTGAGCTTTATGACTCTGAAAATTCTGGTGCATGGATATTTCCGGATGACAAAAAGCGTCTATGTATGACAAGTGCAGGCAAAAACTTATTGCATTTATCGGAAGATTGTCACATTGGAGTAGATGATCATCAAAGAAATAAGAGACCTTCTATGCAGGAAACTACAGGGAAGGTACTCGGTATCCTTGCCGATCTCTTATAAATGTTCAATAGTATTCCATAAGTTAGTCCACTATCCTTAGTGGTAAATTTGATGGAAAACTCTGCATGACTCTTTATCATGCATATCTGTTTGACAAACAGTTTACTATCAAATCCTCATACTGATCATGTCATCATTGTATTATACAGTTAACTGCTTGAACATTTGGTCCTCTAGGAAGATTTTTGTTTGCCTGAACAAGTTCCTGCAAAAGGTAACTGTTTTATTGTTTTCATGGAAGCAGCGTAATTTTTTCAATAGAAGTGACTCCATGACAAAGAAAGGAAGAGAGAAGCCACAAAAGCCAAGAAATCAGTCTGAAAGCTTTGGAGAAAATGGCTCTTCTGGACCTGTTAGACAGGTCAGACATGCATCTTATTTTGATTCATACATTCTTATATCACTCACTTGGATGTCTACTGTCTAACCGTAAGCTTAGGGAAGTACCGCCTCTGGAAGCGTTAAGATGGTTTGATCTGAATATTTTAGTTTTGCCTCTATAGTTTATACCTTTAAAATTGAATCATAGATATCATTCTCTTCATATCTAGATGTAAAATTTGAATTTCTACCCTATCCTTTATCTTTGCTTCAGAATTATGTAAATATAAGAAATATTCTTTTGAGGAAAATCATGGATACATAATGCATGCTTCAGACAGTCGTTAACAAAACTATCTTAAGTCCATTCCTTGACCATGAATTGTAACTATCCTCTTTTGCTTTGATCACAAACGAAGATGAAAATTTCAGTGACTAATACTTGTTATATTCATATTTTTCAGGTGATAAAAATTGCATTAATTGTAGGGTTTGGTATATTAGTTCTCCTCACTAGACAAAGAGAAACCAGGTGTGTATTCCTCTCAATCGCCTCCTGTTTTCATGTTTCATTGGAGTACTGAAAAAAATCATTCAACAGGAGAAATGACAGAAAATCAAAGGATTTTTACTTCACCAGTCCAAATTTCATGGATCAGTTGGCATCTTCAGAAGAACAATGGAGTCTATTAACGGTAGATGGAGATTGATTCGTTGCCTTTTACCAAGACATAGCCAGCTTTCCGGCTTGTTCCTGTTGGCTTTACAAAGGATAGATCTGATTGAATTTTTCCTTTGCTGATAGTAGCAACTTTGCATTTGGAAATAATGGTCCGTCACTCTATGATATTGATCTAAACATTTATTTTTCGTAACATTAGCATGTCATTTTGAATAGCCTTTCTCTATACACGTGAATGTCATTTTACATAGTCTTTCTCTATACATGTAAGATAAGCAGCCATTTTGGTTAATGGGTACCAAAAAGACTTCTATCCCTAACACTTAATAAAACTAGGTTCTTAATTTAACACCAGTGGAACTAAGACAAACACAACAACTAGAAGAACACACAATGTATGGTGGAAAAATACGGGAGAAATAACCACTACCTACAATTTTTAGGATTTCAATAACTTCACTGCTTCAATAGAGCAATGTCAAAGTTGCAAACTTGCAACTCTCAACTCACTCTCACTTCTCATGCACCCAGATCACAAAGTAATCAATACACACTTGGCAAGAAGCCAAACCCACTCCCTATACCCAAATTCCTCAACAATACAACCTCACTTACAATGATTGTCACTCAAAAACAATTCTAAGGAGATTGCTAACTGTAGAACATACAAGAAAACCTAACTCTAGATCTTCTTGGTTTGCTCGAGATCCTGATGCCTTTGTTGCTGGATTGTCGATATTTAGATTGTGAAAGCTTCTCTTCTAGGGTTTTTGTATGCTATTTATACTTACCCTAGAAGAGTCCTTCTCAAAGACTCCTTTGCGAGTGGCACCTTCAACTTTCCTTATAGGAGTCTTACTTTGATTCTTCTTCCTTATAGAAGAGTCCTTTTCCTTATATGATTCCATCTTTTTTTGTGTATGCTTTTCCTGGTGCTATGTCATGACCTGGTTCTGTTTGTCATTATCAAAACTGTTCAAAAGATCCTGCCAGAGTCTAAAAAATTCCCCCCTTTTGATGATGGCAAACCTATGCTGTCCACTATCAATTGTTCCACATGATCCCCTTAGAAATGTATCTGTGATGTACCTGCAACATACTAGTCTTCCCCCACAAAAAGAACACAAAGTAAGTATGAACAAGGAGGATTCTAAATAGTGATACAAAGAGCATAACAAACAACCTCAAACAGCACAACACAATAGAACTGAGGATATTAGCCATCCAAACAAGTAAGCACAAAGAGTCAGAATATGCGTAGATTCAACCAGAAAATAAAGTAGGCATGCACCATGCTCAAAGATGTCCAACCATAGCAACATATACACAGCAACAAAAAAATGATTGCCTGAAGTTACCACAAAAGAACCAATATTATAGAGCCAAAAAAACAAGAGGGGCTAAGGGTTAGGGGCAGAGGGGGAGGGATTGAAGTCAATCATCTTCAACAGGATGTCCAGCATTATGATCCTGCTGCTGCCTGAGGAGACGGTCCTTAAGCTGACCCACTTCAGCCTAGGAATTCACCAGCTGCTCTCGCAATTTATCCACTTGTGTCTGAAGATGCACTTGTGTATCCCTAACAGCTTGGAGGTCCAACATCATCTGTGAAATAGGTCCTGCGACCTTTGGAGGAGCAAGAGTTGCAGTAGGAAGGCGGTCACTTTCCATCGCTGTGGGCGTGTTGATCATGTCTTTCTTCGTGAGAGCCCTGCTCTCACTTAGGGGAACCTGATACACCCTGAAGATGAGAGTCAATAGATTCCCAAATGCTAACTGATGAGAGCCTGACAAGGGATCAATGACTCTAGCCATATAGTGGATTATTAAGGACGACCAGTCCATTGGTTCCTCAAGGTCCAAAGCATTAGCAAGCTCTATATCCCTAAAAATCGCCTCATGGCGATGCTCTCCTGTGGAAAAGACCCCTTTGTGCACCATTTCAAATAGCAGCTTCAGAAATGGAAGGGCATCTCCCCGTTCAGCACTTTACAAGGCACATAAAAAACCCACCCCTCTATGAACTTTGAAGTGAGGACACAATCCTCATCCTTACGCCAAATGTACTCAACCAACCTAATTAAAGGAATACCCAGTATCTCCCCCAGTTTTACTTTATCGAACACCATCTCCATGCCTTTTTCCCTAAAGGTCACCACACTCCCTTCCAACACAGTCAAATTCACATAGAACTCCACCACTTCCTGTTCATAAACTATCAACTCAGTATCGAGAAACAAATGCAACCACCCTTGAGCTGTCAACTTGGTGCACAATTGCCTCACCAAGAGAAAGTCCCTGACATCCTAATGAATGATCCATCCACGCAACATAACCTCAGAACCAAAATACATATCTTTCTACATGGCTAACACTTTTTCTAAGTGTTTATTTATTTTTAGGGGGAGCAAGGGGAGGAACAGGAGAACCAGGTGCAGGTGACCCCTCAGGGTATGTATCAACATGGATAAGAGAGGAGGGTGACACAGGAAACTTACGAAGGTGAGCCCGCGTCTGATTGGACTCAGCATCATTAGGGGCGAAGACCCTTCGTTTGCTACAAGTGAGTGGTCCATGTGCACGAGGCGGGGAAATTTTCTTGACAACAATCACTTTATTGGGATTTTGAAGAATGCCACAATGTGTGCGTGCCAAAAGAATGTCATCTTGGAGTTTTAGGAAGTAGTGGGAATAAATGATTGAGAAGGGGGCAAGGTGGTTAAATGATACTGGAGATGAAGGTGGTGTATTTCATAGAGGGGAGGAAGGATTCTGAGGGTTTGAGAAAGAGAGAAGTGGGTTTTCTAGAGAAGAAGGTGGGGAGTATTCGTCGATCAGATGACGAAAATGAGGAATAGCAATGGCGCCGCACTCCAATAGGGTTTAGGCATCCCAATCGAAAGATGTGGGGGTGAGTGGGGTAAGTTAAGAGAGGGCGACGAGGAGAATGCGGGCTGGGTTTGTGTGACTGGTGGCGAAGGGGACTGGTGATGAGTGGATTATTGGTGGCGGAGGGGACTGGCGATGATCGATGGTAGAGGGTGGTGAAGAAGTCTGGTCAACTTGCAATGACGATAGTGACTAGTAATAGTCGAAGAATGGGGAAGAGGGTTGCTCCGCTTGAGTTGATGCACGAGGAGGGGAGGGTGCAGTGACATTTGAGTCAAAATCAAATTCTAAGTAGGACACTAGGTGTACCATTTTTTCTGATGCGAGAGGGTTTTAGACAAATAATAGAGGCGATGAGACAGGATATGGTATGAATGAAGAAGGGAGTTTGTTTTAATTGGTAAGAATAGGAGTTGAAGAGGCGGCTGCGAATAATAGAGCCAAATGATTCAAGGGACGTGCCTGACGGTGATTGACACATTAAACTGGCGGTTGAGATCCCAAGAGGTATGTTCAGTGTTTGCATTAGTGGATTTCCAACCAATATTGTATGCTAATAGGGATGGGTGAACGAAGAGTGACCAGGTTCTCTTGATGGTTACCATACAATTGTCATAGTAACGTGTGAATATATTGACAAGTATTGGACATAGAGAGGTACATGCATACCTGATCCTGACCGATTGAGTTAGCTGTTCTTAACATCGTTGCATTGCTATGGACATGGAAACTAAGGGTAATATCATCCGTTCTTTGTGAAAGAATCCATTTAAGGCACATTGCACATGATCCTGTAATCAAAGATAGAGGTCAACACATGTTGTACAAAACTTTGATTCAAATGAAACAACAAAGAGGGTAAGTATATGAATCATGTGTTCTTTACCAATCCCAAACGAAGACGATTGTGCTCAAAGTGTTCTCATCCTAGTGCGTTGGTAAATATGTCAGCCACTAGTCTTAGTCTTGCAAAAAGTCATGACAATGTCCCTTTTCAACATTATCACATAAGAAGTGATGATGTACATCAATATGCTTTGTTCTCTTATGGTGCACAGGGTTCTTGGCTATGTTCACAACATTAGTGTTGTCACACATTATTGGTATGTAGTCAACCTTTACGCCAAAATCTTGATGTTGTTGCTTGATCCATAAGAGTTGAGCACAACAGGGGGCTGTAGCAGCATATTCAGTTGTAGCGGTGGATAAAACCACTGACTTATACTTTTTAGTAGCCTATAAGATGAGACATTGACCCAAGAAGTGTGCCATTTCTGAGGTACTTTTTCAATTAACTAGGTACCCAACATAGTCAACATTGGAAAAACCTACTAGTTTAAATGAAGACTCGAAGGGATACCAGAGAACCAGGTTCATGGTTCCTTTGAGATATCTTAGAATTTGTTTCACTGCTTTCATATGAGACGCCTTTGGTTTTGATTGGAAACACACACACATACCTATACTGAACACTATGTTAGGCCTGCTAGTTGTGAGATATAATAGTGACCAATCATCCCTCTATACTTGGTCTCTTCCACACTAGTTCCTACTTCATCAATATCTAATTTGGTGGTTGTTTCCATAGAAGTATTGCGGACCTTGGCATCGTGCATGCTAAACATAGTGAGAAATTCCTTGATATACTTTTGTTGATGGATGTATGTTCCCTCAGGAGTCTGACTGATTTGAAGTCCTAAGAAAAAAAATTCATCTCACCCATCATACTCATCTCAAAATCACTACCCATCAATGTTGCAAACTCAACTCTAAGTTTCTCGTCAGTTCCCCCAAAGATGATGTCATCAACATACACTTGAACAATAAACATGTGCTGTCCCCTTTTTTGAGAAATAGTGTATTGTCATTCTTGTCTCTAACATATCCATGACTCAATAAAATGCTTGATAGTCGATCATACCATGCTCTAGGTGCTGGCTTAAGCCCATACAGTGTTTTGTTTAGCTTGTACATGTCACGCCTCCAACTCTACAAAGACGGACAGGCACTCGGTGCCCTCTAGGCCCGAGAGAACCAACATACAAC
>JBCEWC010010034.1:0-18089 GCA_038996855.1 Solanum aculeatissimum
TGTTAACTATTGTTAAGTGCGTTTTAAAATTTCAAGATAATTTATATAATCAAAAGTTTTTGATAAAAACTGATGCTTAATCTGTTAAATACATCTTTGATAAAGATTTTAAGCATGATGCTTCTAAATTAATATTTCCAAGATGGCAAGCTCAATTAGTGCCTTTTGATTTTGAAATACAATATAAAAAGGGAATTGATAATTCTCTTCCTGACTTTTTATCCAGAGAATATTTAGAATGAACGGATTCATAAATTATTTCAGTGACAAAGTTTTAATCGCTACTCTTAAAATTTTACCCTTATGTATGGATATGCAATGGCTAATTATTGATAAAATTATCATTTTTATGATAGACGACGACGAAGCTCGGGAGTTCCCACGTTATAATTATAAGGAATTTGTTATCGAAGATGAATACAGACAAAGATTTTGAGATTATTGGTATTAAAACTAATAAAGTTTGTTATGTTTATAAATGTATGGATCCTCCATGGCTTTCTGGAGGAAGAGGCCGAGGTGATAGAGGCAAAAATAGGCAAACGGAAAGATCATCCCAAAGTAGGGGATCATCATACGGATCCTCATCCTCAAATGTTCGACCAGTTATACGATTGGGAGGAAGGAGTCTGATAAACTCCCCAATATCTAAAGGAGAAGCATCTTCATCCTCATCTCCTTCAATTCGCTTGAAAGATATTCCAGAAGATAGTCCATTATATAGACAATTATGATATTATTTAGAATCACAAAAGAAGCAAAGTAATACGTTTGCTACGGTCGCCAGTCTAGACTATCTTGATGATATCAAGAATTATGAAAAGGTTGACAAAAAGAAGATTATATTCTTCGTAGAAAATGCTAAAATTCAGCGAAAAGACGAACCCTGGAATATACTCCAGAGATATTTGATACCAAACTTATACTTTCCGGGTCAGTCATATAAATCTCGATCATATTATGAAAATATTTTGGTGAGTACGGGAAGTGTAGAATATTCACATTTCCAAAGTTATAACTCTTCTGAGACAATTTATAACTTCTTAAAATTGATAGTCAAGAAAATCCTCACTATTGAAGATCACATTTCCAAGGTTATAACTCTTCTGAGATAGTTTATAACTTCTCAAAATTGATAGTCAAGAAAATCTTCACTTTTGAAGAATGGGGAGTACATTCTATGCAATAAAGATCGTTCTAGTTAAATCAGGTAAACAAAATTTGCACATATTGGGATTATATCCAAGCCTTTGACACTGTGCTCTTTTATAATAATGAGCGCCATAAACATACTTGGTTTATAAAAATATGTTCCCAAGTATTCACTGAAAAATTACCAAATTAGTTTGTTGATTGGTGGTTATACCACAGACCTACTGTTAATAGTTTACATGAAGATTTTGGTCTCTTATACAGAGAATGGGCCAAAGTATCCCCAAATTTGACCACTTTATATCAAGAATCACATATTTGTTGCCCAGTTAAATTAAGTCAAATATATTTCTTCATTGAGTTCTCTATCCCATGGATTCATAAGTGGGTCCCTGAATTCGGTTATACCGGAGATCAAATTCCGTGCTTATATAGAATCTTTTATAATAATTTTTGGGATAAATTAATAAAGATTGATCCCTCTAAAAAAGAAATTTATGGTCAAGAGCTGATAGACCTGATCTTTGTAAAAATAAAGGAATATATCTCAACTCCATGTCCACTGACTGATACTTCAGTAAAAGGAATTGCACGCAGAATATCCCTGCAAGAAAAGGAACAGGATAAGCATGCTCTAATAATAGAGTATATGAACAAAGTTAAACAAGACTTGATGAAGTCTATCGATTTATTTGAAAGTGATACTTCAACCCATAAAAGTGGAAGCGTCAATGATGACATGAAAGATGAACAATCTATTCCAACTGATAAGGAATTATCCGATGATGATATTGAAGAAGTAGAAAGGTTTATTCAAAAGATGAAAACGGCAGACAAAAAATAAATCAAGCTACAGTGCAGCCGCCTAAATAGTTAAACTATTCATGAACAGTAGATACACTGTTCATTACTGTGTTATATCACTATTCATGGGACAAGATGTGGGCCCCATTTTACTATTTCGCCACGTGTTCTTTTTCTATAAATAGAGATATTTGGAATGCATTTAGGAATCCAAGAATTTTTAGTTTTGTTTCGTTTCTCTCTCTTGAAGCTCTCTCTTGTCTCTACAACTTTCCGATTGTAATAGTAACTCATCAATAATAAATTACTATTTCCAGCATCGGCCTTTGGCCATTTCAGGTATTTGCTTCTACTATTACTATTATATGAAAGCTTAAATTCCTATATCCATATCAGCTATCTAATTTCTCTTATATAATTCCTATAAAGGAGCGAAACTTAATCAAAATATAAAAATTTTAAGTATAGATTTTTGACTTGGTTCCGAGAAGGTGATACTGTCATGTTCGATTCTTCTATGTTGGCTTTATCTCAGTGACTACTTTTAGCAAGCTGTGAAGCAGTTAAAGCCCCTTTACTTACTTGGTTATTTTGTTAAAAGTGGGGTGTTATGTTCACAGTTAGAATCGCTAAACATATGGGCTCAACTTAGAAGTATTGAATTTTCTGACAGGTCCCTTGCTTGGGTAAAAAGAGTAATTTCTACCATACAGTCATCTATCTATGCTAAAAATTAATATATTTCGATTTTGGTCTTGAATGATAGTGCGGAATACCGCTCTTATTTAAGAATAAGGATAACATTTTAGAAATTAAGTCTGGTTGTCTAATTAGCCGTGCGAACTACCGCCAACCTATTAGACTTGCAAATCTTGGTTAGAGATGGTATTCCATGCTTATATAGAATCTTTTATTATACTTTTTGGGAAAAATTAATAAAGATTGATCCCTCTACAAAAGAAATTTATTGTCAAGAGCTGATAGACCTGATCTCTGTAAAAATAAAGGAATATGCTTCAACTCCAAGTCCACTGATTGATACTTCAGTAAAAGGAATTGCACGCAGAATATCCCTGCAAGAAAAGGAACAGGATAAGCATGCTCTAATAATAGAGTATATGAATAAAGTAAAACAAGACTTGATGGAGTCTATCGACTTATTTGAAAGTGATACTTCAACCTATTATTATTATTATTATTATTATTATTATAATTGCATATTTTTGGATTAAGGCCATTAGATTCAAAAGTTTTTATTATTTTTTAAAATTCTGTGTCAAGTCAAAATCAGCTAAATAAATTGAAATGGGGTTCGAAAACATTTGCATTATTTATGGACTATATTAAATAAAGAAGATTGTACTTGTTTTCTTAAAACAAATTGACGGTACATATAATTTATATAAATTAATAATAAAATATTTTGTTGTATTATTTGCAATTGATATCATTTGATACAAATATTGAAATTTTAATCGCCACACTGAGTTACTATTTGTATCATGATAATTTTATTAGATAATTATTCAATAGTTTATAAAAATAGAAAAAGTAAAACAAATAATATTTAAAAATATGATTACGTACAAATAAAACTTAAAATTGTAATATTGGACCCGTTAACGGACCTTTTCATATCTAGTATTAATACATACACATATATATTTTATTGTATTTGATATAATAAATGAAATATTTGATAATTAATTAATTTGTTGGGTATGATTAAGAGATCAATGAGCGATGCATCATCTAAGTGCTTATCCCAAGAATGCACTTTTCGCTGTAGGAGGTGGATCTGAGCAAGCAGTTGAGAACAGTGATTGGATTGTAAAGCAAACACACATTTATTTGCTTATTGAAAATGGAGTTCGATACATCTCCGAATCTTCTTCTGAAGAGGAATTACAATACTTATAAACTTTTAAGGGAAAACACAGATTAAAAGAAAGGGAATCGAAGGAATAAATTTTACAATCACATTAGGTCTCTGGATTAAATGAATAATTATGAATAGTAAAAATTCATATAGACAGTCTCAATATATTTGATATTGAAGTGCAATTGCTTGTTGTTGATGTACATATACAAATTATGTAACTCAATCCACAAAGCGAGGGGCAAAAAATGTAGTAGTGTGCTACCCCTTTGTGAAAGGATGTGTGATTTTGCAATATCAAAGTTTGTTCTTTGTTCTTTTATAATGTTTTCACCTAAGTTTGTTGTAAAGCCACATAAATATGTGGAATTGGTTTGGGTTTGAAAGACAATAATAAAGAAGACAAATTCAAGGTGTGTGAAACACACACAGGGATGTATGATTGACTGAACCATGATATTATTAGGAGCACCAAGTATTATAGAAGTATTTATAGGCCAGGAAAGGCCTTAAGGTTAACTTCAAACGATTACAACTTTCAAGATATAAAGAGTCATGTAGTGCATCACATATCAAATTTGAATCCTAATTTTCAACTTTTCTAACTATTCCTCATTTGAAATTTTCCACACACCCCCCGACACGATCATGGCAACCAACTGTGGCCTTGATTGTTCAACCATGGCAACAATTAAACCATGGCCAATTCTAAAAAATTGAAGATTCCAACCCAAGAAGTTAAGGGAAATTCAAGGTTCATAGTTTTCCAATCTATCTAATGGCTTCCCCATGCTTATATACACCCCTTTAAGGTCGAGGAACAAGAAATTCAATTACAATTTCAAAGTTCAAGTGTAAGGTGCTCTTCTCAACCCCCAAAATGACCTAGACTTTTCCTCCAACAACCAAGGTGTGTTTTAACACAATACAAAATGACTACTTCCCAGCGTGGACTATAATAAGAGTACATCTTGAAATAATTAGATTATTAACAAGAATTCATATATAAGATTTCTTTCTAAATGAGTTTGATCTCGTCTTGATTATCTAAATCATCTCAACCTTGTCAAGATATGCGATATACATAACATGTTTTCAAGAAACGAATCCATAATAAGCCACTTTTTGAGTCATTGTGTAGGATTTTTCTAACCCAATGGAACGATCCTAATCCAACATTAGCATACATAGTTTAGGTATTGTCTTGTAGACATATGCCTTCTCTATTATTAGTTCTACGCTATTCATTATATTTATAGATTAAATCTATAATACCTCAAAAGTTGAAAAGTTAGAATGAAATAGAACAGTGCAAAAAATACTTTTCGTACAGGTTCTACGAGACTTATCACCGAGTCATAGAGTTATCTATTAGATCCATCTATGAGTCATAGAGTTATTTATGAATTGTATACAGGGTTCATAGATGAGTTCCTACTACTTGAAAATTTTGAAAAAAAATGTTCCAGGGTTTTTCAGAACCATCTACGACTCGTATATGATACTACGAGTAGTTGATGACATCCATGATTGAGATTCAGAAACCTGGACGTTTTAGTACTTTTACCACAGATGATGTTTTACGAGTCATACGTCGAACTGTAGGTCATAGTTTTGGCTTTGTAGATTGAGGGTCATGATTTGAATAGTGGTAGGACTTTTTATACGGACAAGTAGTAGGGTTTGTAGATTATTTTACGGGTTGTAGTTTGTATTCGTAGGTTGGGATTAAGATATTTGAATTTTTAGTACTTAATTTCCACAAAGAGGAATGATGGGCCGTAAAAAATATTATGAGTCGTAAAGTTGGCTCATGGAAAAACTTTTGAGACTTAGTTTTGATGTTTGACTTCTACATATGAGCATCCATGGACCGTAAAAGGAATTACGTTTCGTAGATGGGCTTGTGGTCACCATGACAATTATTTTTCAGGACTATTTTTAGATATTTTTAATTCTTTTAATATTAAAGCTACTTCGTTTTCTATGTTATTTCTAAGCCCTATAGCTGATTTTGTACTTTCAAATTTACTCATATTATTCCATTCACCCAAAATTCTCAAATCTCCTCAAGTCTTCTTCTCCAAAGATCCTCTCAAGGTGAATTCTAGGGTTCTTCAATTCAATTCTCCTTTTCTAGATTTCTATCACAAATTTCATCAAGGTATACAAGTATTAATTCATGGATCCTTTTCATCGATGAAACCTAAAAGAAATCTCATTTTTCTATAAATTTCAATATAGAAATCTAGGGTTTTGATGAAATTGCATTGGTTCAATCAGATATACTTTATTCATTGGTATTTATTTAATGATTCCAAGGTTTTCTACATGAACCCATGCATTATGTCCTAATTTCAAAGTGAGATACGATCTTGATTTTACAGGACTTCACGAATGTTAATTTCCACCAAAATATGATACTTTTGATATTTTAAACTTGAAATTTTATGTGTTATCTGATGTATTTTAGTAGATTTAATGTGTATTTCTGTTAATTTTGCAAGAAATGAGATTCGACGAGATTTTGGTGAAGTTTTGCAGATTTGTGCTATTTTTGGAATTTTATGATCCCATCTATGGGTCGTGGTTTGATCCATAAACGGTAGATGGTGTTCGTGGTTGAGGTGTATAGTGGAATGGACAAAAGATGAGAATTTACAAGAATAGCATACGAGTTGTGGTCCAAAGTACGACCCATAAAATAGGGGTCATGAATGAAGAGGTTGAAAACCATTGTTCCAATCTACGAGTTGTCTCTATGGATCGTAATCTGGAGTATGGGTTACAGTTTGTTGTTCATGGAAGGACACTTGATTTTGCACAGAAGAAACTATGATTGAAGACCATGAGCCATAAAATAAATTACGATCCATAAATTAACTCGTGGAACCTGTAAAACTCAGTTATCCTTGTTCGTTTAGAACTCGATTTTCTATATATATATATATATATATATATATATATAGGTTTTTGATTTTTTCTAATGATGTTACACACTTTCTTAGTTCTAAAATTCAAAGTGACATTGTGATATTTTAGTTTATAGTTTGTTCATAGTTTCTTGGACGTGTTTGACATTGAATTTCAAGTGAAGCATTTGGATTTTCATTCTTCTAGTTTGCGTTGTATGTTTATAAACCTCGATTATCATTGATTCTAATACAATGAATATGAGTAGCTAAACCCACAACTAGGGTTATGGGAACCATGAAGAATTAACAAAGTAAAATTAAATAATTGGTAATCCTTGAAAAGTCTACATGCATGTATTATTTATCTTTTCATTTTGATTACTTTTTTAACAGTTGCAAATGTTAGAACTCATATTATTCTTACTCGCTAAACCTATGGAGTAATGAATGAGAAAAGGAATAAATAACAATGATTTGATATGATTACACATATCTAATTAACTTGAAAAAACCTAGGGATGACTAAATCTGGAACCATGGTAAGGGTTAGTAATGCACACACCTAGAGACAAACCTAGTCATGAGATGAAAGTCATCTATTTACCGAACCTAGGACTTAGGTGAATTTAACCTACTAGTTATGCATGTTACACACTAGAAAAGGTTATTATTATGAAATTATACTATGTTATGACTTCATGGGGAGCACAATACCCTAGTTGCATTCCTTCACTGGTTTCGTAATACTTGTATACGATTTGACTTTAGACTAGATTCTATTTACTGTTTTATTTATTTATAAGCCCCTCTTACAAATAAATTGGTTAATAACTAAAATTTACATCGATTGATGTAATCCTAAACCATATTTCCCATGGGATCTACCCTAACCTTGGTTAGGTTCTATATTTGACAACGACTGCTTACACTTTTAGAGAGAGGTGTAATTTGCGCATTATCAAATTTTAGCGCCATTGCCGAGGAATATGGATTTTGGATTAGATTAGTTGAGTGATTTTACTATTAATCCTTATTTCTAAATTTTACACCTTTTTTAGTTATTTTTGTTCCTTTTCAATTCTTAGGTACGATGTATGCCCAATACACGCAGTCGAGACACTCCGTTGACTCCATACGATCTTGAGTTGTAAAACACTTTGAGGAGATTGGCTCATAATAAAACTGAACGAGAAGTACATGACATAATTGACCACCTCAGAATAGAAGAAGATAACCTGTGTCACAATTAACGTTTTAATGGTCGATAACACCCACCTCAAGAGGGTGATCATCCATCCGCTCAAAGAGAAAGGGTTGGTGCATGGAATAATTTTGGACTTAATCTGAATGTTGTGGATGTCACAGGTGCCATTGGGCTACCACCGCTACCACCACTACCACCACTACCACTAGATACAAAGTTTACTATTTCAAGTGGGTTGTTGCAGATGCTACAACATAGTGAGTTATTTTTGGGACTACCATCTAAAGATCCATATAATCATTTACACAATGTTGTATTCGTTTATAAGAGCATGATGGAAACCAAAACTTATCCATGGATTCCATTAGACTCTATGTTTTCCTATTGTTTATGACTGGCGAGGAAACAATGTGGTTATGTGATCTCCCATACAACTCAATTTCAAAATGGGTGGAAAAGCAAAAAGCCTTCTTGGAGAGATACTTTCCGCGGTCGAAGAAGTTAAAGCTCAAGGATAGAATCAATAACTTCCAACAAACATTTGGAGAGTCTACCAATGTAGCAAGGTAGCATTTCACGAAGTACTTGAGGAGTGTCCCAGATCATAGAATCACAAAGGATTTATTTCTCGAAATCTTATATAAAGCTTTAGATGACATTGGCAAGGCAGTGGCGGACACAATCATTGAAGGGACTTTTATGGATTTCACTTTTGCAGCAGCTGCCTAAAGACTCAAAAGGGTAGCAAAGACCAATTGAGCATGTGGTACTAGAGACACAGAAACCATAAAGATCTCTTTCTCAGTTAGTACAAATCTAGAGCAATCAAAGGTTAATCATGAAGTGCTCCAAGAGCTAGGGAAAAACATACTAACGTTGGTCTTTTGATGAAACAAAAATCAAGAAAGGGTCAATGTGGTGAACCACCAAGGAAGAGCACCCTTTCATGATGACTATGTCAATGAGGAGGGTATATGCTTTATAAATTATCAGATAGGGATTTTCCGAATCAATGCCAATGGATCCAATCATGATAATTGGCGCCAAGGTTGGAACTATAATAGGGACAATAACTACCATGATAACAACAACAGTAGGGGTGGATACTACAATAGGAATAAATCCCAAGATAGAGATTGTGATTGGGAATGAAGAGATAACTATCGAAATAAGAGGAATGGGATCTACATTCTACAAGAAAACCATAATGGTAGAGTAGGAAATTCTAGGATTAAGGAGGTTTTTGGAAAACTATTAAAGAAGGTTGACGCGCAGGATGCAACTCTAAAGGAGATAAAACATGACATATTTGGGATCAACAGAAAATAGAGTCGTATGCCGTCACCATCAAGCAGTTGGAACAATAATTCAGCTAAGTGTCTGCTCAATTGAACCAACGCCAAAAGGTATACTACCTAGAAATACAGTGCAAAATCCTAGGAATGATGGACATTGCATGGCAGTAACTATCTGAGGTCGAAATCAAACCATAGATTCACCTATGTCAATTATGGTAGACGATGATGTCAGTGAGGAAGATGATGCACAAAAGAGTACTACGTAGCTAGAGAATGGAGAACAACTCGTAGATGATGAGGGGAGGGAAAATATAGAACCAAAATCTTCAACTCCAATGAACAGGACTGCACTGCCTTTCCCACAAAGGTTGAAGAAGAAGAATGAGGAGGGAAAACTATAGAACTTCATATCTATGCTGAAGAAATTATCGATAAATCTCCCCCTTATTGATGGATCAGAGGAAATACCTTGATATGCTAAGTTTATGAAAGATATAGTTATGAATAAGAGCACAACGGGTTTAGAGATTACAGACGATATTCTCCATTACAGCGGAATAACCATTATATCCCTTGTACAAAATAAGAAAGATCTTAGGGCATTTACCATTCCTTGCACCATCAGAGTATTCAACTTCATAAAGGAATTGTGTGACTTGAGAGCTAGCATCAATTTAATGCCACTTTCCTTGTACAAATAGTTAGGCTTAGGAGTCTCCACTCTAACTACAATGCAATTGTTAATGTAGAATTTAACCATTAAGAAGCCCGTGGGTATATTTTGTGATGTTCTAGTTTGGGTTGAGAGCTTTATATTACCTATAGACTTTGTTATTCTTGACTATGAGGTGTACTTCAATATTCCAATCATCTTGGTAAGACCATTCCTAGCCACTGGGTGAGCTCTAGTTGAAATGGAATTGGGTCAACTCAAGTTTAGACTAAATGATGAAGTTGTCTTTAATGTCTGTCCATCTATGAAACAACCTAATGATTGAAGAGTTCTCTCGGTTATCAATAGTTTTGATAAAGTGTAACCAAGAAGTTCCTATTTAAGAGAGACTAGGTGTCGGCACACTAGCAGAAGTGATGACAAAATTTGATAGACACGACATTTCAGAGTATGATGGGATTGTAAATGAATATCAAGGACAAGGATATTATAGGCATCAACTCAATATAGAGTTAGATTTGAAGAATCGAGAGACTCTACCCACAAAACCATCCATTTTGGAGACACAAATTTTAAAGTTGAAGGCTCTTACATCTCACTTGAGATATATGTTTCTAGGAACTAATAATACTCTACTAGTGATCATAGTGGCTGGCCTTAATGATGGACAAGTAGAGATATTGGTATTAGTCCTTAAATGCTTTAAGAGGGCTATTGGGTCGAATATTACAAACATAATTGACATCCCTCCAGGAATATGCACCCACAAAATCTAACTTATCAAAGATTACAAGACCAACATTAATAACTAGAGATGTCTCAACCCTCCCATGCAGGAGGTTGTACAAGGAAATCATCAAGTGGTTGGATGCTGGTGGGATTTATCCTATTGAAGATAGTGAGTGGGTGAGTCTTCTCAATGCATGGCAAAGAAGTGATGTATCATGGTGGTCCCTAATGTAAACAATGAGCTTACCTGATAAGACTAGTTATCGGTTAGAGTGTTTTCATAGACTATCAAAAGCTGAGTCCATCACTGAGAAGCATCACATCCCAATACTATTCATGGATTAGATTTTAAATCGACTTATAGACAAAGAATGGTAATATTTTCTTGATCGTTATTCAGGATACAACCAAATTTCTATTGCTTATGAAGATCACGCAAAGACCACATTTACAAATCCATATAGGACATTCTCTTTCAAGAGGATGCCTTTTTGAACTATGTAATGCGCCTACTATATTCCAAAGACGCATGATGTCCATCTTTTTTAACATGGTGGCGGACAAATAAAAGTATTCATGGATGTTTTCTCAGTGATAGGCAACTCTTTTGATGATTGGTTGAGGCGCTTATATGATGTGTTGAAGCATCCAGTCATTAAACAAAAGAACGAAAGAACTTCGAGAAGAACTATACGGTGACCGAACAAGAGTTGCATGCAGTGTTCTTTGCATTCATGAAGTTCATATCTTACTTATTGGGAACCAAAGTCATTGTACACACATATCATTCAACAATCAGGTATTTGATAGTGAAGAAATAAGAAAAGCCAAGATTTATTCGATGGGTGCTACTTCTCCGAGAATTCAACTTTGAGGTTATTGATAGAAAGGGATAGAAAACCAAGTTGCAGACCATTTATCTTGACTTGAAGATGAGGCGATGGCTAAACTTGAACATGGATTAAAAATAGATGACTCACTCCCTGAGGATCAAGTGTTGGTTGCTTCACATGATTTGATTCCATGGTTTGCTGATTATGATAATGTCATGACACGAACCTAGGGCCCAGTCGTGACACGACGAATAAGGAACCAAAAGATTTCCCATCTAAGCCTCTTGGTTATATCATAAGAATACATATGGTAAATGAGCAATTACATGAGTAAGCAAGGAGAAACATAGTCTTAAAGCAAGCTAAAACATGTGAGTCAAGTCTTTCCATTAAAGGGAATTACATCAACATTGTATAAATCATGCATCAACGTAAAAAGATCTTGGTGGGGACAGGAGCATGCCACTAGCTCACCCTCCAGATAAGAAAAACAGTACAAAAGTGTCAACATATCATCATAAAGCAAGAAAGTAAAGGTTTGTCCTTGAAGCATGGGAACTTACAAGTCTTCAATACGTATAATCTAAGTCTAGCCACAATAATGACGAGCAAGTGCATCATCATTCATCTCTACATGGTTAGATCATGTAGGAAAAAAATATATGTTAGTTCATTGGAATGTGCTAAGTATTTTGGCATGCGACGATCAAAGAAATGTCATAATCGTAATACAATATGCATAGTCATATCAATAAAATAAGGATAAGAGATGAAAGATCAACATATCTTTTAATATCATGAGGAGAAGTGCTATAAAAACTTTCATAACCTAGCATACATACATATATGGGAATAAGACCATAACAAACAATAAGACTATGGAAACTATTATGTGGAATCCTGATGTTACCTCTCCACCGGAGAAATAGTAGTCTACTTGCCAAGGTAGACTATACCCCGCCCTATGGGCTAAACCCTAGCATGATGAGTATAATATATAATCCACTAACTTAATTCCTTTGTGGAACATAATCATAATCCTATGATGGCACATAGTTATGCGACACGAGGATTTATATAAACACATTGGGGATAGTCCACTTCACTCAAGCTCATTCAGTGCTAAGTCAAATCCCATGGAACACATAATCATGCAATAGATATATAATCATCAACCTAATTCATAGTTCATAAAGTCATGCTCTCGTAGCTTGTATGATAGGTATATAACAAAGTAAATCAATTCATGTCATAAAAATAGTACATCTACTTAGATTGCATAATGTGTGGGTATATTCCACATGTTGTAAACATAACATAAAATTAGGGTCTTAGATAACCCTCATAATCATGATCATAAACATACTTTTGTACTTGTAAACTTATTCATGAAAACATAGCTTAAAATAGAAAATTAGGGCCAAATATAGGTTCATGGACAATTAAGGCTAAAATCACGAAATAAAATGAAAATAATGTAAGATTAATGCAATTGAAATCAAATTGAATCATAATTAAGAGAACCCATATCAATTTCATAAGCCCTAATCAACATATACTTGAAATTCCTTGAAAACCAATTGAGAATCATGCAATTCATGTAATCATCATAATTCATGTATAATAGAGTAATTTAATCATGTAACAATCATAATTAAAGTGTTTGAATAGAAATCATGAAAACTCATAAAATTCATGCTTGAAATTGGGAGAAAAGTAAGTTTGGATTTGGGCTCTTTGGATAAAATTAGTCTATGGATGAAGCCCTACATACCTAATTGAAGAAGCTTTAGAAGTAAGTAAAGAATTGACCTTGATCTCCATTGAGAAGCTTGGAACCCTTATGCTTCAATGGTGAATCCTCTTGAGAATAAAAACTTAAGATTTTTAGAGAAATTTAGGAGAGAATAAGTTTGAGAGTGTTTGAGGGTGGTTTTATTAGAGTTGAGGTGGTTAGGGTATTTATTAGGGTCAAAAAGCCGTAGTTTAGGAGTTGAACGGATTTGAAATGACCAAAAAACCCCTTTATTTATTTTGGTTGGACCAATCTATGGACAAGGTCAAAAAGTCGTAGAATGACATATGACTTATAATCCAAGGGTTTCATCTTGGTTACAAATTTAATCTTTGAGTAGTCTCTGAACCTCACTTTGTGAAACCCTTTCTACGATTTATAGTTCTATTTACGAGTTGTATATCACTCTGGTAGGAAGAACCATACTTAGAAAAGTTCCACTTCATTAGCCCTAACTATGACACTGGTTTATAGTTTGTAAAAGTGTAGAAGCCTCTCATGGTTTTCCTCCACACTCTGCAAAATCTTCAAATATCAGACCTCATCTACGACCCATATTTATGAGTCTTCATTTAGAGTACGGCTCATAAGAGATTTTGTAGCTTGACTTCTCAGTTTCCAAATTTCCACTATGGCAAACACCCAACCATGAGTCCTATATGACCCTGGTTTAGATTACGAGCCGTAGATGGGCTTGTATACACCTGTCTGTCCAAACTTTTTGCAATTTTTCACTTTCCTAACTTTTCGACATATGGGGTGCTACAAAATCTCTCCCTCGGGATCATTCATCCTCAAATGAGATAAAAGAAAGCTTGAATAGAGTAGAAACATAACCAACAACTTAGCATGACTGCAAAAATGCAATTAATACATCAATTTCATAAAATCATCAAACTTATGCATCAAATTTTCTTTAAAATAGTCTCATGATCATGCATGTATGCAATATGACAAGGAAAAATGAATACACGAGAATTAGGAGGAAGAATTAATATTTAGGTACCTTAGGCTTGGGTAGAATGAAAGAGGTAAGGATGATATTTCATCATGTCCGCTTCCTCTTCACAAGTAACACTCTCAACTTATTGGTTCCTCCATAATGCCTTCATGGATGTGACTTCCTTATTTCTCAATCTCTTCACTCGCCGATATACAATTTCAACAAGCACCTCCTCTAAGTCAAGTTCTCCTTGATACTTACATCCTTTAATGAGACAATGGAGTTTGGATCACCCATGAACTTCCTCAACATTAACACATGAAAGACTGGTTGAACCATAGAAAACTCCATTGGCAAATCAAGTTCATAGGTTACATTCCTCACTCATTTTAGGATCTTATAAGGTCCCACATATCTAGGACTCAATTTACCCTTCTTGCCAAAAAATATTACACCCTTCATAGGTGAAACCTTCAAGTAAACCCAATCATCTTTATCAAACTTAAGGTCCTTTTTTCTAACATTGGAATATGAATTTTGGTGACTTTGGGTAGCCTCTAACTTTTTCCTTATGAACCTTACTTTCTCCATAGCATAAAATACAAAATCTGATCCCATCAATGACATCTCCCAAATTTTAAATCATCCCACCGACAACCTACATCATCTACCATACAAGGCTTCAAATGTTGCCATCTCATTACTTGAGTGAAAATTATTGTTTTAAGAAAATTCAATAAGAGGTAGATGATCATGCTAACTACCCTTGAAGTCAAGCACACATGCCCTCAACTTATCTTCTAATGTTTGAATTATTTTTTTGGCTTGTCCATCAATTTGAGGATGAAATGTGGTACCTAGATTTACCTTAGTACTAAGACCCCTTTAAAATTATTTTCAAAAATGAGAAGTGAATTGGGTACCATGGTCTGATATGATAAACAATGGAACTCCATGAAATATCACCAACTCTTGAATATAAACCTTAGCATAATCCTTGGCTCTATAAGAAGTCTTCATTGGTAAGAAGTGTCATTCTATCCGCAACCACTCAAATTGAGTCATATTGTTTCCGAGTCCTTGGAAAACCCATAATTAAGTCCATATTTACTTCCTACCACATCCAAGTAGGGATATCAATATCTTGGTCTAAACCACCTGACCCTTTGGTGTTCAACTTTCACCTGTTGACAATTTGAGAATCTTTTCAAACACCTTGCTATATCTTTATTCATGCCATTCCACCAATACACTTCTTTCAAATCTCTATACATTTTGATGGATCCCGAATGAATTTAATATCGAGTGTCATGAGATTCATCTAGTATCTCCTCTCTTAGACCATAAACATTTGGAACCCATAACCTTCCTTGGTAACGAAGTACTTTATCCCCCCTTGTGAGAAAACCCCAATCTTCTTATAAATCACCAACCTTTTCAACTCAACCAAGATAGGATCTATATCTTGTTTTACTTTAACCTATGCTATTAAAGATGATTCCACCCCATTTTGTAGAAGTACACCATTATTATACCCATTTAGTGTCTGTCACGACACGAGTGTAGGGCCTAGATGCGACATGACGAAGTAGAACACGAGGGTCCTCGATCAAGCCATCATAGCATCATCACACACATCATCGGTTCAGAAGTGCATAACATATACAAATAACACATAAGTCTAGGGGATTCTGGAGCTTTGGACTCAAGCTTTGGGGATGTTGCTGGGAGTGGGATAAGCATAAATCACATAGCACATAGCAATTACGTTCTAAGGGGTGGGTAAGTATGACGCAAGCTATGGGGGCAAACAGGGTTAGGGACTTTCCACATAAGTACATTCCCAATCCAATCATATCATCATAGCATAAGAGGAAATGGAAACATAACATAAGATTCCATCACTTAACATAGATAGACATATCATTACAAGTATCACATACCATGTCCAACAATGGCTCTACATAAGATAAGACGGGGCCTCGACATATTCTGGGCTAACCCTCAAGTTAAATAAGTAAAAGAACATAAGGTAAAGACAAGGTGGATGAAAGTGGGTGTTGCCCTTGGAACATAGGGCTCACCACAAGTGATAACTTCAAGATTTCTCGATTTAGCCGTCTAGCGGGGGATGAAAGTCATCTCTGGTCCCTACATGATTAGAGCATATAATCAAAGAGTATGGGTTAGCACATAATAATGCACTAAGTATGCGGGCATGTAATGCATATGAACATGCGCCTACGACCAAGCTAGATGACAAGGGAACATACATAGAAGAAGAATATAGGAAAGGATAGTATACCAATATGCCATGAAGTACATGATTCATGAAATACCATAATGCTTATAGTGTAGGGGATGTGACTATAACCGACATCCAAACTCATGTGAGCTACAACATGAACTTGCCCGATGAGGTCTCGCGTTGGATGACAAAAGATTATTTGCCAAAGGTAATCTACACCACAACTTACGACCCAGTCATTTCAGTGTGATGGCCATCTTCCTTATGACCCAGTCATTTTGGAAGGATTTTCATATCATCTCATATCATATCATATCTGTAACAATCCAAAAATTTTCAAAATCTACTTATGGTTGGAATTCAATGATTTACTACAATCCATGGTTGAGTTTTGGTAGCCACGGGTTGAGTTTAAGTGGCCGAATGCAAATTGCGCTAGTTAGTGGCCTAGAGGGACAATTTTTGCAGTGTACTTCAAATAGTCATAAATTTTGATGTGGGATGAACCATATTATCTACCATATATAACATTGAATCTACTTGAGTTATATTTGCAACACAAGTGGTTTCACTCAATTTAGAGTTCGAATGAGGGAGATATGACCCAAACAGAGAGACTGTCTGAAATTCAGAAGCCATTGGAGATAGGCTCAGAAACGTTGCCAAGGAAAGGGACACGGACCGTGAAACTTTACACGGTCCATCTAGGGTGTCTTGGGATGTCACAGTGATCTTACGGTAGTCTAGAACCACCCCTATGCTATGTCTAAACCAATGAAGCCTTGCACGGCTCGTTTGGTGTTTGACGAGCGGCCACTGTCCCATCAAGTTGGAAAGTGGCTAGGAAAAGGCTTGGAAATGATTTTTGAGGCTACGTATAGCTAGACTGTGCCTTACACGGACAATCACACCTTTAACGGACCGTCAAGTGGTTCGTGAAGTGTAATAGAAAGTCCTCCGAGAGTTCATGTTGAAGATTTTGGCTAAGGGAGGTTTGACGGCAGGTTGAACGGACCGTGTGCCTGTTGAAGGCACTATAGCAGCCGTTTGGGCACTGTATACAGTTAAAAACTCCATTTTATTAATGGTATTTTCGTGATTTAATAATTCCTTAAGCCCCTTTTTGGTCCCCTAAGGTCTCCTAAACCCCTAAAACATTCCCTAAACCCTCATTCATCCATTATAACTCTCCTATACTCTCTATCAAGATCCTAAGACTCTCTTGGCCTCCATGTAAGCAAGATTGTAGAATTTGGGGAAGAAAACATGATTAAGTTTGATCTTGTTGACTAGTTGCTTGGACTAAGGTATGTGGGACTTGATTTAAGGATCCTCTTTCATCTTTGAAGATCCTAAGAACCCTAACCGTTTTAAATTGATTTTAAGCTTTCCAATTAGTTATGGGTTATTCCAATATTATTGTGGATTAGTGTTGGGACTTGAGTGCTGTAGATTTTAGGTGATTAAACATGATTTTACACTTGAATTCATGGATGATTTATGAAACCCTAATTTTTTAGCTTGCATGTTCAATTTTACGATTTAATTAAGCATGGGTAACTTGCATTATGGTTTATTCATGGATTTCTACATGTTTTATGATCTATTGTCTTTCA
>JBCEWC010010035.1:0-18086 GCA_038996855.1 Solanum aculeatissimum
TATCATTATTGTCTAATTAAAATAAAATAAATATAAAACAACTATATATAGACAGGAGACTAAATCTGAATAAATTATAAAATAATAAGGAAAGAATTTATTTAAACAATAATAAGAATCGTATGCTTTAATTAGCACAATTTTCTTTGGACCTTTTTTTGACTATTTTTTGCCCTATTTTGTGGGACTTTTTAAAACCTTCTTTTTCCTTCTAAAAATAATTAAATAATTAAAATTTATTTTATAAAAGGTATAGTTAATTGATGTCCCATAAACTTAGGAATCAAATATTAATAGAAAACTTTTGCCTATTTTTTTAGGCTTTTCTATAGAAAACTTTTGCTATTTTTGGGACTTCTTTTGGCTATATTTTTTCAGGATGTTTTTCTGATCTTTTTTTACTATTATTTTGCCTATTTTTTTAGATTAAAAAAAAAATCCCAATATTTTGAAACTTTTTTGTAGAAAACTTTTGCCGGGACTTTTTTATTAACGTATTTTTGTTTTTTTTAACTATTACTTTGCCTATTTTTTGGGGGACTTTTAAAAAACTTTTTTTAAACTTTTTTTGTCAAGTCTATTTTAGTTGAAAAAAAGATTATTCAAAATTTAACTATAATAAGAAAAACCTTTTCTTTTTTGCTATATTTATTATAATCAATATTTAATATTATTCAAAATAATAATATAATAATTGAAGGAAAAGACGATTTTGTCTAAAGAGAATCTTTTAATGAAGGGCAAAAAGTTCAAACAACATTTCTAAGACCTTCACACTTTTAATATAGTATAAATATAGATTATACACCCTGATTACCCACTGATGAACTTCTACCACCCCCATATTTTAATTCGTCCTTGACTAAAATAATAATTTAACATAACATATGAATAATTCATATGACTTGATCAATGTCGGGAGAGGAGAGTGTACCAGACCGTACCCTACCTCATGCAAATATAGAAGTTGTTAAATTACACAAATGCATACACAGCAAATTGGCTTAAAGTCGATAATCCAAGATCCTTAAACCAAGTAGCAGAAGCTGAGAAATCTGGATTAGATAATCTGTTTGAGCAGATAAATTGTGTGAATAAAAAATGAAAATATATATTGATACAATGTTATTTGCTAAAAGAACCTATTATCCCTATCCTCTCCTATTGCTTTCTGTACAATCAATTTCGTGGCAGGTTGTGTACTTAAAGTTGACTTGAGAAAGGCTTATGATACTCTGGAGTGGACATTCTTAGTAAAAGTGCTAAGTGACATGGGATTTTCTACAAAGTTTGTATAGTGGATTATGGTGTATGTTTCTACAGTAACATATTACTTACACTTGAATGGCGCTCCTTTTCCAGCACAGAGAGGCATCGGGCAAGGGGATCCTATGTCTCTCTACCTCTTTGTAGCTATGGAGTACTTAGGAAGAGAGTTTAATCAACTGGCTGCAAATAGGGACTTTAATTTCCATCCTAGATGTGAAAGAATGAATAACATTCACATTTGTTTTGCTGATGACTTGCTGATGTACTGCAGGGCAGATCTCACCTCAATCAAATTAATTCATGCTGCTTTCATGAGATTTTCTGAGGCATCAGGTCTAAAGGCTAAAAGTGAAAAAAGCTCTATTTGCATTGCTGGGGTAAATGACCATATAAAACAGGAGATTGTGGATACATTAAAGTTCAGTGTGGGTACTCTCCCTTTCAAATACCTTGATGTACTTCAAAAGAATTGAATATCACTGCTTATCTTCCCCTCATTGAAAAGGTTACAACCAGAATCACTTGCTGGTCAGCCAAACTACTCTCCTATGCAGGAAGATTACAATTAATTAAAGCAGTATTATTTGGAGTGCAGGCTTATTGGGCTAAAATATTCCTTATACCTAAGAAAGTCATGAAAACAATAGAAAATCTGTGTAGGACTTTCCTATGGACAGGTGCTGTAACAGTCTCAAAAAAAGCTTTGGTATCTTGGACTAACATTTGCTTACCAGGGGCTGCTGGTGGATTTAAGATTATAAATCTATGTACTTGGAAGTGTGCAGCTATACTTAAACTATTCTGGGACATAAATAAGAAGAAAGATTGTCTTTGGGTGCAATTGGTGCATAGTTACTACATCAAACATGGAGATGTTTCTCAAATCCGGATACCAAAGAATGCTTCATGGGTGGTGAGAAAGGTACTGGCATCTAGGGATCAACTGATATATAGACAGCATAGCTAGCCATGGAACTTTACAATATCAACTTGGACAGGTACAACAAAAATAAATTCTCTATCCATAAGATGTATGTGTCCTTATTGCCTGTCCATCCCAAAGTTTCTTGGAACCAATTAGCTCTACATCCTAGCATACATCTGAGATACAAATTCATCCTTTGAGTGGCCATTCAGAAAAGACTGACGATAGTGGATAGACTGCAGAAGTTTGGAATAAACGTACCTCCAGACTGCATGTTCTATGATCAACATGTGTAAACTTTTCCTCACTTGTTATTTGATTGTAATGTTACCAGGAGACTATGGAGTCGTATGCTACAATGGTTAGGACACAGGACAAATTCAAGATTGGGAGGCTGAAGTGAACTGGACAAGACAGATGGCTACAAGAAGAGATGGTCTTGCTGAGATAACAAGCTATGCATTTGCATTGATGGTGAATGAACTATGGCGGACTAGGAATTGCGTTCGATTAAAAAGGTGGCTTTCCATTCGGAGTTGATGATGAAGGACATGGTACTGCATATACACATTAGAGGAAGGAACAATGCAAAATGGAGAATGATTTTACAAAACTTAGATACTTTTCCATTATGAGATTACATAGATTCTCTTTTCCTTTGGCATAGATTAGTGATGTAAATGTTACGTAGGAGCAACTTGTCCCGACAATGATGTGCCCGGTTCAGCTTCCTATCTGCAAAGCATTTCACTGCACTCTGGTTTACAAGCTTGAACATTCCTTCTTGAATCCAAAGAATGCCAAAGAACTTACACTAGGAGCCTTCTGGTCAGTCTTTGGAAGATAACCTTAGTTAACATGGTTAACCAACAGACAGATCGTTTGACACCCAATATTCCCTGAAACAATGAGATCATCCTCATTAACTTGAAACCCTTCTTTGTTAGATTAACTCCTTTGGCATTCTCCATTCAGCTTCCTTCTGAACTTTCTTCCTTTCTAATTCAGCGTGCTTCAAGTTCTCTTCGTGGGCTTTGTGGAACAGCCTCACAAAGGAAAATAATCAGCACTCGAAAACCTCGAACCATCAAAGCAGAAGTATACAAATGAAAACAGGGAGAATGAAGCAAACAAAGGTAACACAGACCCATCAAATACAACTCCAATTGAAGTAAAATGCAGTAATATGTACAAGTACTTAAGTAATTACCCCCACGTAACAAAAAAAGAGGTGGTTCTTGCTCATTCGTATACAAAAAACAATTCTTCTGAAGAGACTTGTGTCTGTCTGGACAGTAAAAACTTTAAATTGGTTCTGTTTATAGCATTTACATTCTTCCTCAGTACTTAATCACACAATGGTTTCAAGGAGACCTGCGCTTGAATGCGATGCCTTGCTGGGAAATAGTAGATGATCTGGACAAGGTTTAAATGAGCGTTGAGTTGCACTTAACATATGTGAGAGCATGTCACTGGTGCCACTTCATAATTTCATAACTTCTTCCAATTGGCAAAGAGCCAAAGACATAAGGAATATAAAATTGTCATGAAGGACAAAACAAACACTTCGCACAAAAACGACAGCTTAAGCTCCATCTCATATTGCTAAAGCCCTGGACACTGGAAACCTCGACGAGGAAGGCTTTCAGACGTATCCCAGATCAATCAGACCTCATAATATTAGCATATTGTTTAACAATTCCAGCTCAGACAAAGAGCTAAAAGAAATGCAGTCATATCTTTCCATAAAATTGTGGAGCAGTTAACATGCCTAAGAGGATTAATACTAGACAAACTTTAACACACCTATTCCTCTCTTGTAGTTAGAATTGAAAATGACAAGGACATTGGAGGCAATAAAGTATAATTCAAAACTCTTGAAGGAGGCAAATTTCATCCGCACAATTTTGCTAGCAATGTTATGGAGGAGATTAAAAGTACATATGCAATGTTATACCCTGTAAAATTATCAAAATATTTCTAGATGATCCCAAGCCTTTTTGGCAAATCTGAGGACGGAAACGCGATCAGCAGGAAATATTATGTGGAAAAATAGTCTTGGTTGAATTTTAGAGCAACCAAATCAAAAAATATTTTTTCAGTCCAACAAGGTGCGTGGCATGTCAGCGTCACGAACTTGTCGCTGATTCGCACTTTATTTTGGTTCTAATATTTCTATGGGATTAAAAAATTGATCAAAATTTTTTTCGTAAAAATTGCAAAGTACGGGACCAAGGCCGCAACGCGGACTAGATCCCCGACGGTTAAAAAAATTAATTTTTTTTGAGGGTCATTTCAGACTTTTTTCTACCCCCTCCTAAACTTAAACCACAACTAATATAGACCCTTTTTAACGTAAAAAGGGTTTTAAAACACATTCCTAAGTCTTCTACGCATCCTAACTAAAGACCTAAGGCTAAAGAGAGAAGAAAAGAGCTAGGATTCAAGTGATTAGGGCAAGAACTCTTGCAAATTGATTGTTTGTTTTTATCCTAGGCATGTAAGACTAACCTAAAGCATAAAATTGTTCTTCCATGTGCCCCATAATTGTGATGAAATTGATGTCCCCATGATTGTGTTATTTTTAAACTTCTACGATATTTGATTTATTTTACTTATACTATATAATTTATGATTTCTATAAACTTGTTTCTTGAACAAATGGTTTGAATTCCCATTTTAATGCCTAAACCATAGATTTTTATTTAATAAAAACTTGCATAAATGAAATTAGGGGATGAGTCTAGAGCCTTGACTTGATGAATGTTGACGGTGATTGTGATTGTGATATGAGAGTGGTGATGATGATGTTGATGGAACTTGGTGGTCCTGAGAATCTAAATGAATCATGAACTAATCTTAAAAGAGTGTTCTTAACCAATGAGTTGATAGTTGATGTGATGAATTGAGTTGATAAATGTCCAATGAGACTTATTGATTGAGTTAAACGGAGTTTGATGTCTTATGAGTATGTTGAATCTTGGGAGGAGTATTGAGCACCGAATTGAGTAAGAGTAAATAACAACTCAAACTCAATAACTACGTAGCCAACATAAGAGCGGATTGAACCGTAAAATCGGATGTTTTCCCATTGTCCCAAAAAGAGGACTTGATGTTACTGATTATGGATCCACTAATGGGATGCTCTTTACCCTAGCAAGGTACTGGATGGATGTGGCGACGACATTGCTTCATTATATCATCATCGACTCATAGGTGATGGTTGTCGGTTAGAGAAACTTCATATAGGTCTTGATAGTACTCTAAATGGATTGGATTGGATGGTATATGAGTGGTCATTGTCTAGACTGAACTCTTACTTTAGACTTTTGACATTCTAATTGAGTTTCTTACTTCTTGATTTGAGTTATTTGAGTTGATGTTATTCTATCTTTACCTATTTCATTCTCTCATTCTACATACTCGTATATTCCACGTACTAATTGTCGGCTACGCCAAAGATACTCTCCCGGGATGTGACATACAACCCTTCGGGTGGCCCAGCGGTTTGGACTTGGGACTTCCATGTAGAAGTTGTTCAAATTTTTTACATAGAAACTTAGTAATTGAAATACTCCTTTGGGGTAAGTTAAGGAGTTATGTCAATTCCTATAAATTGCCTAGGTACTCTAAAGATGAATTGATCATTGAAGATTTTCAAGAAGTTTTATATTTTTTAAAAACATTAACTTTGTAAGTAAATTGAGGGTAAAATAGGTAAAATAAATTGTCCTATCTTGATTTCTCCAAAATGACAAGTAAAAATGAAAACTAAATTAGAATATTTTTGACATCTAAATTAGGATATTCTTTCAAATCAGATTACATTAATATTTGGTCTAACTTTTTAAACTCTATTTATTCCGAAGAGTGCTTGTTATCATACGTACTTTTTTCTCAAAAAAAAAAAACAAACAATGGGTGCTCCTAACACCAAGTCTCCCTTGATTCTCATTGTTGTGATGTCTTTAATTTTTTTTCAATTGTCATTTCATTATTGTGTTGCTGATCTCCCTCGACGAACTATTTATCTTATTGATGACTTGCCAAATCCTAAGCCAGTTGTGGAAATTAAGTGTGAACTAGGAAAACTTCCTGAAATTCTTACAACTTTGGCGCGGAAATTCCAACAGTATGCATTTGATGCTGGGTTTACCAATGACAAGTATGTATGTCATGCTTTATGGGATCGTTCATCAGCAAATTTCACTGCATATGATCCACTTGGGGAAGACCAAGGCCAACTCAATGTACGTTGGTCAATTCAAGAGAATGGATTCTGGAAAACTTGGGACAATATTAATTGGAAGTTCGTTAAAAAATGTGACTGAAATTAATTATATTTATATGTCGAGATGAAATCAAAATTTATTTTCTTTAATGAAAAATTAGTTCGTGTTTGAATCAAGAGGACGTATGATTCGTCTTAAACTTTAATTTCTCCAAGAATTCTTTGCTTTTGGCTAAGTTTGTTATGTTGTTGCTTTTATTTTCTCTATTATTCGTCTGAATTTTCAATTACTTTTTGTTAGTTTTAAAGTCATAAGGATCTAGACTTGGAGCGAACAATATCGCTAATGACTCAACGGTACATTTTTTATTCCGCTAAATTAGAATTCAATTATCTCATATATTTACGCTAAAGAATCATTGAAAAAAAATAAAATAAGAAACTCAAATAATGATAAGTAAAATATATTTTTGAGGAAGATGTTTAAAATCAAATTAATCATTGAGTCAAAAAAGTCAAAAAAGTCAAAAAAATTAATGTGAGCCATATTTGTAAAGGTATTTTCACTTCTAATAGATGAAAAGGGTATATGCGAGCTAAGTTTTTAAAGGTAGGGATATATGAGTAGGTTTCATAGCTTTTAATCTACATGTCTTGTACTTATTTGTTCCTTTTTTAATGAATGTCCACTTTTAATTTTTTTTTTTAGAAAAAATATGAACCACTTTTATAATGAGGGTATATCAGTTCTAAATCGTAAAATTGAGAAATATATTACGCCTTCTTCCTTTTATTATATAAGAATTTCCTATTTATTCTTCCACTTCAAAATTATCTTGAAATCACATTAAAAACTTGTATTTATAACTTTTTGGTGTATATGCATTTTATTATTAAAATAAAATATTGAGTGCATATATTAATGATAAAAATGATTACTTGTTCTTGTAACTCTTATGGTCATTAGTTTCTTGTAACTCATATGACCATTAGTGTCTTGTAACTCTTATAACCACTAAGCCATATTCTACCTCATTGTGTCTTGTAACTCATATAACCTTCAAGACAAAATTCCTCTATTCATTTACCTATGTTATTATCCACATTAATCCTGTTCAAGAAAAGATGAATTCCTCACTTATAAATAGTCATGTTTCTTCCTTTGTGAAGGATGGAAGATGAGGAGAAGACGTAGTATACAAGAAAAATGAGAAGTGTGATTAATATTGTAGTGTGTAATGAAGTTAGTGAAATGTGCAATAGTGAAAGAGAGAGTTGAAACAAAAGATAATATTTTAAGTCTTCAGCTATATTCACTAAACAAAAGAGGGTAATCATATGTTGAAGGAATGTGTTCTTTTTGTGGAGCTTTGGACTCTTCAACTAATCCGGAATTGTTTGAATCATACAACATTGTTGGGTTGTCGTATCCTGGAGGGGACAAGTCAAGAGATGTACTGCTGGATCAGTGTAGATTATGCTGCAGTGAGCTTGACTCTCCTTAAAGAGAGCGAGATATTCGCGCCTCAGCCTGAATGAATTTTTATTCAATTTTGTCAAAAAAAAATTCAACTGTAATTTATTATATTTGTGGTATATTACACCAACACAACTCCAATTTATATTTGCATAATTTTATCATTATATTTCAAATATACCTCATACAAGGTGCAAGCTCAAAATATACGTGTAAAGAATTTGGAGGTGCAAGTGTTTGATTTTAAAACTCAGGGGCGTATTAGAAATAAAGCCATATGATCTGCTTGTTATTATAAATTTAAGACATATTTGACTGAAGTTGGATTGATTCTTTCAAATCGAATTACATGAATAAGATATTATCTTCTTGTTATAAAATTTAAGACATATTTGATCAAAGTTGTATTAATTTTTTCAAATTAAATTACATGAATATTTTGTCAACTTTTTAAAATCTATTTATTTCGCAAAGTGCTTTTTATTTATGAGACGTACTTTTTTTTTCAAAAAAACAAAACAATGAGTACTCCTAATAAAAAGTCTTCCTTTATTCTCAAGAGAATGGATTCTGGAAAAGTCGGGACAGGCTTGAGTGGAAGTTTGTGAAAAAATGGAACTGAAATGAAACACATCTAATTATATTTATATCTTGAGGCGAAAGTAAAATTTATTTTCTTTAATGAAAAATTGATTCTTGTTTGAATCAAGAGAGAACAATATCACTAGCAATTAAGCAATGTGTTTCTTATTTTGCTTAATTAAGATCCTATTTTCTCACGGAATTCAATCATAAGCTGAACTAACCTTGAGATCTATTTAAGGATTGGAAACGAAAATATTGTAAAAATGACTTTTTTCTTTAAGCTGAAGCAACAAGAGATATTACGTTCTAGCACTTACATGTGAGAAGTAAAAGAAATCCAACATCCATTGATTCATATCCTTATCGGCTAGAGATCAAGTTAGTTAAAGAACATTGTTTTTATTTTCTCTATATTTATTCATGCGAATTTTTATTTACTTTTTTGTTATTCTCCTAAGTTATCAATCGAAAGACATAAAATAAACTATCGTTTTAAAGTCATAAGGATCTTCACTGAAATATAGTGCAGGTGCATCTGTATTTCTGCCCTGTGCAAGTTATGACGATTAAACATTATATTGGCATATAGAAAGATGACTTTGCAGCATAATATAACAAAGAGATGTAAAACACGAAGGAAATTACCGCGACAGATCAAATGCAGACCACCAGACAGAAAACAGGTAAACTGCAACTTGAACCAAAAAGAGGTTGTAGTTTGACTAATTAGATTCATTTAACTGCTTGATACTCCCTGCTCCTAGGTTCTTCAGCTTGTTCCTATGAAATTCCATTCTGTAAGCTTATTACTCCATCCATCTCAATTGTGGTGAGAGTCAATACAGGACCTCTCTCAATTGTGCGTAAGCATCTCATCTAAAAGTTTACTTTGTTGAGAAGATCACACATTTATTCACATAATTATATCAAATCTTAACAAAGAGAAGTTTAAAGTAAAGTTGTTTGTAAATGTAAAAAAATATTGTTCCTTTTGGGACGAACTATAAACAAAACAATACCACATAAATTGTGACAAGGCAGTGCTAACTATGAATAGGTACATAGCTAGATATAACATTTATCCTTTTTGGAGTCATATTCTTTTTAGCTATTTTTTCTCTTTTATTTATGTATCCTGGCCCATACATTTTTCATTCAGTGCCACATCTGTCATCTGCCATGGAAAATGCATGTATCTTAAAGTGTAATATGCTACATCATTTTCAACCATAGGACCTCTATAGCAAGTGTTTGATTTTAAGATTTAGGGGTGTATTCGAAATAAAGCCATATGATCTTCTTGTTATAAATTTAAGATATACTCCCTCCGTGCATTATTAGATGTCAAGTTTGACTTGCCACACCTATTAAAAAAATAATGATTAATGTAGTGAGATTACTCTTTCACCCCTATTAATTAATTAGAGTATTCATTAAAATTACAATTAAAATGTCAAAACATTTTATAGTACAATCAATACAATGGAAAGGGGAACTGTTTCTTGGTTTAATAAAATATATTTCACAAAAACTATTTCATTATAAAAATTCTTCCAATGAAATAAGAAATTAAACAACTATGAATACAAAACGGAATCAGTCTTAGAGTGTAAAAATTGTTCAAATTTTTTTCATAGAAACTTAGTAATTGAAATGCTCCTTTGGGGTAAGTCAAGGGGTTATGTCAATTCCTATAAATTGTCTAGATACTTTAAGGATGAATTGATAGAAGATTTTCAAGAAGTTTTATATTTTTCAAAAACATTAACTTTGTAAGTAAATTGAGGGTAAAATAGGTAAAATAAATTGTCCATCTGAATTTCTCCAAAATGACAACTAAAAATGAAAACCAAATTAGGAAAATTTTGACATCCAAATTAGGAAATTCTTTCAAATCAGATTACATGAATATTTGGTCTAACTTTTTAAAATCTATTTATTTTGAAAAGTGTTTTTGATCAGACGTACTATTTTCTCGGAAAAAAAACAATGGGTGCTCCTAATACCAAGTCTCCCTTGATTCTCATTCTTGTGATGTCTTTAATTTTTTTTCAGTTATCATTTTATTGTTGTGTTGCTGATCTCCCTCGACGAACTATTTATCTTGTTGATGACTTGTCAAGTGCTAAGGCAGTTGTGCAAATTAAGTGTGAACTAGGAAAACTTCCTGGAATTCTTACAACTTTGGTAGGGGAATTCGAAGAATATTCATTTGATGCTGGGTTTACGGATGACAAGTATGAATGTCATGCTGTATGGTATCGTTCAACAGCAAATTTCACTGCATATGATCCACTTGGGGAAGACAAAGGCCAACTCAATGTACATTGGTCAATTCAAGAGTCTGGATTCTGGAAATCTTGGGACAATACTAATTTTAAGTTCGTTAAAAAATGGGACTGAAATTAATTATATTTATTTGTGGAGATGAAATCAAAATTTATTTTATTTAATAAAAAATTCAAGAGGACCTACGAGTGGTCTTACTCTTTCTCTAAGAATTTTTTGCTTTTGGCCAAGTTTGTTATGTTGTTGCTTTTATTTTCTCTATCATTCCTTTGAATTTTTAGTTACTTTTTGTTATTAATCGAATGACATAAAATCAATTTTCATTTTTGCTTAATTAAAAAATTCTATTATTGTCACGCCCCGAAAGGGTATCCTTGGCGTACGTAGCCGGGACTCAAAGAGTCATTGATGACTTCCCAAGAGAACCACCTGACCTCATCGTCACATCAACTCGACAGCGAAAGAATACTCAGAATAGTCCTCAAATAAATAAATAAAACTATATTATAATAATAGTTTCCAATGATCAAGTTTGAAAAATAAATAACAATCAACGGTCTTCTACTCAAATATCTATGATGCTTCATCTCTAAATATCTAGATGGTACCATGACAGACTATGACTACCCAATCAAAAAAATGAATAAAATGTGCTCGAACGAAAGATAAAATAGCTCCTCTAAATGGCAAGGAGGGCTCACCAAATCTGGATGCAAGAGAGCTAGACCTCAACGATGCGCCTGCTAAAGTCCTCTATCACCTGTGTCTGCATCATTAATGATGCAAACCCAAACGGACGTCAGTATATGAAATATACTGGTATTAAAAATAGCTCAAGGAAACAAAAAAAGCTTAACTCAACTCAAATCAAACTCAAATCATCATCTCATGATTCGACTCAATGTATGTGCAAGTTTTAAATAAATCGTGCTTCGAAAATAGACTCAGTGTTATGCAACTCAATTTAAAACATAATATGCTCAATCAAAGCTTGCTTAGGAGTTTCTTTTAACCGACATTCAATCCCCCACTACCTTTAGTTTGGTGATGTACAACGAAGGCGACGTCGTTGCCACGCCCGTCCTAAACTTGCCAAGATAAAAGACGATCAACCTCTTTCTCTCTCTTGGATCTAAAATAAGTGTCTATGTTTTTGGGACATGAGCCATCAGAGTTAACTGCACGACTATCCTACGTTGGCAACGTAGTTTATGGGTTAGAGTAATTATGTACTCGCTCTCATATCAGTGCTCAATACTCCTCCCAAGACTAAATTATGTTCATCACAATTAATCAATCAGACTCATCTTATCGTATTCATCTCATTTCAACTCAGCTACTCATTAACTCAACTATTTAGCAAAATCAATTGTGTATGCAATTAAGACTCAGACTCAGATGGTCATTGGAATCCATTCAATCAGGCCCATCATTTAATACAAATAAGATGCTCAATGATCATGCAATTATAATGCAACATGCTCCTCGTGCTCAATTATACTCAATCTATTCAATTCAGACAATCACAATCATGGACTCAATATGATCAAGGCAACAAAAGTCATATAGAATGATGTAATTCAGAGCTCATACTAAGGAATGTAAATCTTATACCTCAAACCTTCTGTAACCAGCAAGTAACTCATTAATTAGTTCATAGTTAAGCATGAATACTCAAAATAGATGCAAATAACTCAAGGACTTCATAGGATTTTTCAATTCTTAGTAATTATATATAACTAACTCAACAACAAAAAAGAGCGTGTGGACGAACTTAGTCCTACGCTTTAGGAAGCCTTACATACCTGTAATTATGGAGAACGATCAACTCTTCAATGATCCTCAAACTCGAATGCAAAACCCTTGTTTTTCTTCCTTATCCGATGCTCTCAAGAATTCCTAAGTGTGAATGAAGGATAACTACACCTAGGGTTATGATATAGGACTTAAACTAAGTCCAAAACGTCGAAGGTTCTAATTAAAAAGGGTAGAAAAAGATAAGAATACCCTTCTTAAAACTGCCAAGTGGATCTACGAAACCCCTTCTATGGGTCGTAGATCCACTTATAGGCTGTAAGTGGCCCTTCGTAGATGAAAGGGCCCAAAAATTGAGTTACTAGAATCGGACCTGAAAACTACGAAACCTCTTTCTACGGGCTATACTTTAATTTGGTTTACGAGTCGTCAGATCACTCGTGACTCAAGGTTTTAAAAATCTGAATTTTTGAGGCTTCAACCTACGAAACCTACTTTACGGAGGCGTATCAAGAAGAACGGGCCATTCTGTCACTCGTAACTCAATATCCAGAAAAGTTAATTTTTGAACCATCATCCTACGAAACCTGATCCACGGGCCGTGAAATTTTGTGCGGGTCATAGGTTGTCTTGTACTTGGGCCTCGGACTTAGAAAATTTCACCAAGTTCGTTGGGTGACCCACGAGACCTAATCTATGGGTCGTAGATCTCTCTACGGGTCATAGACTGCCTTCGTGGTTTCTTCTAGTGATTTTTTTGCATCATTTGTTTTGGGCACATAACATAAAAGAAAAAATATATAGTGCATAAAGCTTGTCAAAAAGAGAGTTTTTATCAGTTGAAGGGATGTGTTCTTTTTGTGGAGCTTGAGACTCAACTCTTGTCCAGAGTTTGTTGAGTTACACTTTATTGTTGAGGTTGTTGTATCTGGAGGGGACAAGTCAAGAAGGATATTGCTAAACCTGTGAAAACATTTGTTGCAGTGGCTTGAATCTCCTTAAAAAGAGCAAAATATCCGCATCTCAACCTGAAGAATTTTGATTTCTTCATTTTACTTTTTAATTGCTATTTGTATCTTCACATTAAAAACTTTTATTTACAACTCTAACTTATATTTGAATAATTATCATTATATTTCAAATACTGTATTTCAGATATACCTCATACAAGGTGTAAGCTCAAAATATACATGTAAAGAATTTGGAGGTGAAGTGTTTAATTTAAAACTAAGGGGTGTATTCGAAATAAAGCCAGATGATCTTCTTGTTATAAATCTAAGACATTTGACTAAAGTTGGATTGATTCTTTGAAATCAGATTACATGAATATTTGGTCAACTTTTTAAAATCTATTTATTTTGAAAAGTAATTTTGAGCGGACGTACTTCTTTCTCGAAAAAAAAAACAATGGGTGTTCCTAATACCAAGTCTCCCTTGATTCTCTTTCTTGTGATGTCTTTAAGTTTTTTTCAGTTGTCATTTCATTATTGTGTTGCTGATCTCCCTCGACGAACTATTTTTCTTATTGATGACTTGCCAAATCTTAAGCCAGTTGTGGAAATCAGGTGTGAACTAGGAAAACTTCCTGAAATTCTTACAACTTTGGTAAGAAAATTCCAACAGTACGCATTTGATGCTGGGTTTACCAATGACAAGTATGTATGTCATGCTTTATGGGATCGTTCAACAGCAAATTTCACTGCATATGATCCACTTGGGGAAGACAAAGGCCAACTCAATGTACGTTGGTCAATTCAAGAGAATGGATTCTGGAAAACTTGGGACAATATTAATTGGAAGTTTGTCAAAAAATGGGACTAAAATTATGTTTAATTATATTTATATGTCGAGATGATATCAAAATTTATTTTCTTTAATGAAAAATTAGTTCGTGTTTGAACCAAGAGGACCTAATTATCGTGAGTTCAACTTTGTACTTAATTATCATTAACAATTACATTTATTGCTAACCTAAATAACCTCTTCATAATACCACACAAAACTAAAAGTCTTCCTTAAATAAAGGGGATTCAAAAGAGTATATATACATACCTAAATTTTCTCCTCTCTTTTTTAATGACATTAATATGGAAATTTTCCAGTGGAGGGGAATTAATCACTGAACTAATATACTCAACATCTTGCATCTCTTGAGAATGTTATAATTAGTTGAGTAATTTTAGTGATAAGAGAACTTTATAACTTTAATTACACATTTGACAAATTCAATGACCATGTGTGAAATTAATTCAATCAATGGTTATAGAGATCCGAATTTGATGGATCAAAATATTTCTATTTATCGTGCCATGGAGGTATAGAACTCGATAATCCAACATCCTTGAACCAAGTAGAAGAAGCTGAGAAATCTGGATTAGATAACCTGCTTAAGCACCAAAAAAAGTGAAGACCTCGACTGGAAAGAAGGAATATGCAGATAAATTGTGTGACTAAAAAATGAAGATATCAGAATATTTTCCAAAATCAAGGGGAACTAATCCTAAAGCCTACATATTGATACAATACTATTTGCTAAAAGGACCTATTATCCCTATCCTCTCCTATGCTTCCTGTACAATCAATTTCGTGGAAGGTTCCCATAAAAACTGACACAATAGGGAACCCCTTTTTCTATGTTACAATGAAAAGAATAACTTTGAATCTAGATATACTGGCTAGGCTTTATACAAACTCATGTTACACTTCTAATTTACAGTTGGCATCGCATAAGGGCCGTCATTGCTAAATGTTGGACATTGCGGCAACTATGTTTGTGCCAACATCGAGTCCAGAATGTTGGCTCTATCCGAGTTCACTCTTGATTGCAGAATCTGTTTAATCATGTAGCAAATTTCTCCGGGTTGGATAGCAGTCATGATCACCTGCCAATAACAAAATCAAGGCGATCAATTTATGGAGCAACAGGTTGCTTGCATCATCCAAGAGCCCCGACAATGATGTGCCCGGTTCAGCTTCCTATCCGCAAAGCATTTCACTGCACTCCGGTTTACAAGCCTGAACATTCTTTCTTGAATCCAAAGAATGCCAAAGAACTTACACTAGGAGCCTTCTGGTCTGTCTTTGGAAGATAACCTCAGTTAACATGATTAACCAACAGACAGATCGTTCGACACCCAATATTCCCTGAAACAATGAGATCATCCCCATTCACTTGAAACCCTTCTTTGTTAGATTAACTCCTTTGGCATTCTCCATTTCAGCCTCCTTCTGAACTTTCTTCCTTTCTAATTCAGCCTGCTTCAAGTTCTCTTCGTGGGCTTTGCGGAACAGCCTCACAAAATTTAAGAGGGTCGCCGTGACTGTACAGATTGTCAAACAGATGCACAAAAAAGAAGGAAAAAAATCAGCACCCTAAAACCTCGAACAATCAAAGCAGAACAAATGAAAACAAGGAGAATGAAGCAAACATAGGTAACACAAATCCATCAGATGCAACTCCAATTGAAGTAAAATGCAGTAATATGTACAAGTACTTAAGTAATCACCCACACGTAACCAAAAAAAGAGGTGGTTCATGCTCATTCACATACAGAAAACAATTCTTCTGAAGAGACTTGTTTCTCTCTGGACAGTAAAAACTTTAAATTGGTTCCGTTTATAACATTTACATTCTTCCTCAGTACTCAAGCGCACAATGGTTTCAAGGAGACCAGCGTTAGAATGTGATACCTTGCTGGAAAATAGTAGACAATCTGGACAAGGTTAAAATGTGCTGAGTTGCACTTCAACATATGGGAGAGCATATTGGTGGTGCCACTTCATAATTTCATCACTTCTTCCAATTGGCATAAGGAAAATATAAAATTGTCATAAAGGACAAAATAAACACTTCGCACAAAAGCGACAGCTTAAGCTCTATCTAATATTGCCAAAGCCCTAGAGACTGGAAACCTCGATGAGGAAGGCTCTCAGACGTATCCCAGATCAATCAAATCTCATAAATTAGCATACTGTTTAACAATTCCAGCTCTGACAAAGAGCTAAAAGAAATGCAGTCATATCTTTCCATAAACTTGTGGAGCAGTTAACGTGCCTAAGAGGATTAACACTAGACTAACTTTCACACACCTATTCATCTCTTGTAGTTAGAATTGAAAATGACTAGGACATTGGAGGTAACAAAGTATAGTTCAAAACGCTTGAAGGAGACAAATTTCATTCGCTCAATTTTGCTTGCAGTGTTATGGAGGAGATTAAAAATATATTGTACATATGCTACCTTGCTCAAACGGACAGCGGGCAGGATCTTCACCGAAATATAGTGCAAGTGCATCTGCATTTCTTCCCTGTTTAAGTTATGACAATTAAACATTATATTGTCATATAGGAAGACGACTTCACAACATCATATAACAAAGAGATAAAAAACACAAAGAAAATTACCGCAACAGAATATAAATCCTTGACAGAGCCAACCTCTGCTTCAGCCACACCAACGAATTCCTTTAAGGTCTGATGCGCAGGACAAAAGAACAAACCTGTAAGGACCAAAAATTTTGTTCTTTTCCCCCTTTTCAATGAGGGAGGGAGTACACTTATGCCTCCTAAGTCCTAGTGAATGATAATGATAATAGGGTGAACAGAAACTTAGTACACTTGCAGAAACAATAACTGAACATGTTCTGGTTATTGTATGATTCCATCAACCCTTTTGTAAAATGAACCAAGTAAATAAAGTCACCCAATTTCCAGAGATAGAAGAGGTGGCAGAGGAGTTCAGACTCTTTTCATCAAAAGATACATGGAGTTTTACTGCAGCAGCTTTATGCCATAATGAATTTAAAATATATCTTGATTCGCAATCTATCCATCAGATGAAGAAATAATAAAATAGACATAATTAAGAATCGGAGGAAAACATAAGATACAAAACTGAGACAATTACTTGAGAAGCAGATATTTGCATTAATTTTGTTAAATCTCACAAGATATTAGGAGGATATTTGTAGTCCTAAAAATTATGTCCAAGCTAGAAGTAACATCGAAACCTGATGTTCAAAGGAGTGCTCTCAGAGGTCCTAACATCCATGTAGAATAGTTGCACATATAAACACATAAAACTAAGGCAGTCGAAAAGAGATACAACCACCATAATACCTTATGAAAAACTTCAGACACAGGGCCATCAGTCTCGGATGCCTCCAGTTCTTTTTTAACTTTTTCCAAACCCTTGATGATTGCTTGCATTTCTTCAGCCAAAGACTTCAATTGTATCTGCAAGGAGAAATGAATATCTAACCAATATTGATAAATTCAGAAATTTATAATCATATAGAGATGAGAAAAGTCACCTTTGATGCAGTTTCCAGGCTTACAAGATCTACGTGAAAGTCTAAAAGTGATGGTGACTTGGAAGCAAGAACCTGAGAAAAGAAAAACAATTAGATATTAAGAGGCCTTTTACTTTTATTAATTAGATAAAACATATTCAGGTAGATAAACAAACAAGTTAAGAAAAACCATCGAGTTTTTGAACGCAAGTTGCGCCCGAAGCCATTAGGCCGAGGGCACGTCTGCCTGGGCGTCACGCATCG
>JBCEWC010010036.1:0-18082 GCA_038996855.1 Solanum aculeatissimum
AACTAGAATTCTAATTGATAAAGGACTCAAAGATTTTAAATTTTATTTCAATTTTATTTATAAAATAAAAGAGAGTAGGTTGATTTAGAGTAAATTAGAGTGGCCCTGTGGGTTTTTAATTAAGTGTCAAGGAGGCCTATCTTATAGTTTTTGAATTTAAAATCAAAATTGAAAGGAAAAAAATATAAAACCTCAGAGAGGTTCGATCTCGAGACATCCATCCATAACGCATCTAAAAGCCTTAACCACGCGAGCAACATTCAATTTGTTACATGAAGTATTCCTTTTAATTAATTTATCCGTTATTTTTTATTTTTAATATATATATATATAGTAAAAAAATTCAACGAAGTCGTGTCATGTAACACTCCTTCAATACACGTGGATCCGCCCAAACACTTCATTTGAGCTTAACGCATTCAATTCGACAATGAGTATCCAGCAAAACCGACATATACGACAGAATGATTTTCTAAAGACTGAGAAAAGGATGGCTAATGAAATTGGTATCGGGATCCAGTTTGCATCAAGTAAGAATCTAAAGGTCTTTGACTTGTCATTCTTTGTGCATGGTATATTTGAGCCACATGCTTATTATGATCTTTTTAATTGTATTCTAATCCGTCCTCATTTGGTTGAACTTTGGTTGGCACTCTGTAAGATAAATACAATAAAGAAGCGTGAGTTGAAGTCTCTAACAACATTTTCTCTTGATAACGTCATGTTAATGGATCAATCGATGGATTATATTCTATATGGTTTCCCAATTCTTGAGGAATTGATGTTGTGGTTCTGCTCAATTCGAATTTAAAGACATTGGCACTTGGTAGGGGTGTCAAACGGGCGGATTGGGTTGAAACTGGGAATGTTAAAATTGGTTGAAATAGAGATTTGGTTAGGTTATGACCCACCCAATTTTACTTTGGGCTTAAATGGGCTAAAATTTGGGTTGGGTCATGACCCGCTCAATCACAATAATTTTAATATATTATTAGTTACTTTTATAACCACAGTTTGAATTTTAACTCAAGAAAATAAAAATAAAAAGTTACAAATAGATAGATAAATCATAGAAAATATAAAATAGATAGAAAACATACATTACATCAATGCAAGTAAATAGTCTTAGAACGGATTAAAATTGGAGATTAAATTTTGCACAATTGAAGATTCTTTCAAAATGGATTAACTCTTGAATGGTAGATAAGCGGTATAGTTATTTGTTTACTTCTTCAATGCTAGACCGTAAAAACTCAAAAATATAGTGAAGCTGTCATACGACTCTAGGCTACTTCTTCTATGCAATTTAGATGGCTGATTTTCATGGTTCAGTTTAGCGAGTCTTTGCATCAAGTTTGGTTTATGCATCATTCTTTGCTACTGTAAGAACTCCTTGATGACATTCTTTATCATGTCAATTCCTAAGGAAGAGACTCCCTTGTTTTCTTGATCATTTATTAGCATGTTCATAGTACATAGGATCGTTCCCTTTACATAATCCCCTTCGGGAACATCAGATTACTTATGTTCTGAAATACACTCCAAATTGTGCATAGCATCAAATGTATTTGAGCTTGATTTGAACTTACAAGCAATATGCTTTCATGGTCTAGATATGCATTGTTCAACTAAATAGATAGAAGATACTTATGTTTCACATAGCAACAAAGAATTTTGATCAATACGAAAATCTATTTATTTAGTTCGTCTGCCTAGGTATTTTCTTCGTGACAATTGGAAATTTTACCATCTCCGACCTTCAGCCGAAAATCCCTTAATCTTCAATTGGATTTTGTGAAATGACACCTACTAGGAATACTGATCTTGCTGAAGCACTGTCCTTTCTTGAAGAAATTTATCATCAAAATTACTTCTTATGAATCTATATTCCAAGTATGAAAAAATTTAATTGTTTTGTTGCTCTTCTTGTTAATTGCTTCTTTGCAATGTTTGATTGGAACCTACTGTCCTGGACACTAAAGATTTGGCAACATTTTGGTTTCGAACACCGGTAGGACACTAACCAGAGCTGGTTTAACTGGGATGTGTGGAACATTAGCTCTGGCATTTTTGTTTTTCTTTTTCAAATTTCATATCCAATGTCCTTACTATGATATCATGTTTTCTAGTTCTCTTTTACTTTTCCAAAAGACAAAAAATATTATTCAAGATGCAACTAATTTTCTGAACTTTATGGTTTTATATGAATTGTTTGACAGGAACTGTAGATGTGTTCTCATCTTGTGTTACCCTAGCAATTTGTAGTTTTTGGTCCCTATCAGTGTCCGCTATAATCAGGTTGGTACAACTCTTAACGGGATATTTGCTCGAGATTATTTTAGAACACAATCTCTTGGATTCACCCACATGAGTTTGATGTGGATGAATATTGGAATATGGAAGATTCTCCTGTCCATTGCTTGACTCATGTAATGAAGAAATCTGGAATATTTGCTCGAGCATTCCATGTTGTTAGAGGAAATGAAGATATTTGAAGAAAAGTAGACATTGACCTTTGGCCCAATTAATTTCTTCTCTAATGAATGCACCATTAGCCTCTGCCTCTGCTGCAGTGTGCTTCTACTGAGGTGAACCCTCCAGACTTATTTGCGTAGATACTTTTAGTTCGAACAATTTGTTTCATGGACAAGATGTTATATCATCACGAGGCTCATAGTGATGGTTATCGGTTAGAGAAACTTTCCAAGCCAAAGTAAACTAATTCTTGCATGCAGAGTTTTAGCATATGATATTACTTTCAGCATACACTTTATTTATTATTTTTACTATCATATTTGAGACATGTTTTTAGCTACTTCTGAGTATAGTGTTTTATCCTGAGTTTTCTATTTTGGCTATTTTACATGCTTGTACATTCCATGTACTGACGTCCTTTGGACCTACATCGTTTTATGATGCAGACTCAGGTGATAGAGTCCCTCAGTAGACGCTCCGTTGAGGATTAACACTTCATTTAGCTATTGGTGAGACCTCCTACCAGTCAGAGGCTTTGGAGTCTTTTTTTCTGTTTCAGTACTTATTTTTAGTTGTGGTTATCGTGGGCTTGTCATGGTAGTTGTTTCAAATTATCTTGGTTAGAGCTCTCATAGACCAAGTGAGATGAGTCTTAGTTCTTACTTTCAGCCATTGTTGAGATATTTCCATTGTTTTGTTTGTTCGGATTATTGCAGCCTTTTTAGTTTATGATATCTAAGCATATCACTTACTATTTAAGTCTTTCGTTGAGTAAAGTAACCATGCCAAGTGGTTCGCTTTGGGACCAGAAATGGTTCTAGGTGTCGACCACGTCTAGGGTGTAAACTTGGAGCATGACAAAAGACAATTTATAGGATGGGATTTAGTCCCAAAAATCATCAAGATTCAGTTAATGATGCATAGAGAAAAGTCCAAAGTACCCTCACTTAAAACTAAAATTGTATGAAAAATTTGAACTGTCATGGAGCACCTCCGCGATGCAGAGATGTTTTGTCACAGGTCATTTTTGTGCGAAGTTCAATTTTGGCTAGATTTGACTAAGGAAAGAATTTGAACCATCTTGAAGCAAGTCTGCAACACGCTCCTATTGTGTACCCTTTTGGATAAACAATTTTCTCAAATTTTTATTTTGTGATCTGCTTGGCCTAAAAATTCACCAAGGCCATTTTTCCAGCTTCTTACCTTATTATATCATATCCCAACCTTCAATGCTCGGGGTATTACACATAGTATGTCTTAGCAACTTGATACTTCTATAACAATTACAGTTTTGGATATCACTCTTATTCTTGTACAATGGAACTATTGTATTTCTCCTCCATTCATCAGGCATCTGAACAATCTTCAAATTAACATTAAACAGCCTAGTCAACCACTTCATACCATCCTTGACAGTGCACTTTCAAAATTCCACCAGAATCGCATCAGGTCCGATAGCTCTTTCTCTACTCATCCTACTAATAACATGTCTAACCTCCTCGACTCTAAAACACCTACATTATCCAAAATTCGGATGACTATCAAAGTGTACCAAATCACCCAACTCAATATCTTTGTCCCCTTTTTCATTTAAGAGTTTGTGGAAGTAAGTTTGCCACATTTGCTTAATGGAAGTCTCGTCCACTAACACTTCTCCATCCTCATCCTTGATGCACCTCACTTGGTTCAAGTCGCAAATTTTTCTCTCTCTTTCTCTTTTGCGAGCCTATATAATCTTTTGACCTAGCCTTTTTCCCTTAGTTCGACATATAAATGTTCAAATATTGTTTTCTTCGCACTTGTGACCGCTGACTTCATTTTTTCCTTCGTCATCTTGCAGATATCCTTAAGCCTCTTTTTTTAATCCCCATCTATACACTGCAATCACTTTGTATAGACAACCTCCTTAGCTTTTGCTTTGCTTTGAATTTTTCCATTGCACCACCAATCACCTTGATGACTACCAAATGTCCCTCTCGATATTCCTAGTACCTCGGTAGCTACTTTTCTAATGTAACCCGCAGTCATTTCTCACATATTTCTCATATCCCCGCTACTACTCCAAGCCCTCAAACTACTCAACTTCTCCCCCACTGAGAAAGGGCAAGAGTTAGGCTTCCCATCTAATCATCGTTCGATCATAATTGGCCTTCTTTCCTCTTACCTCTTTTAATTTCTAAATCTATCATCGAAAACCTATGTTAGATGGAAATAGTTTTACTTCGAATAACCTTGCAATCCTATCCTTTGTCACCCTTCCAAAGGGGCAAGTAATCAATCTGAGTCTTAGTTATCGTACTACGAAAGGTAATCAAGTGATTTTTCCTCTTTGAAAAACATGAGTTAGCAACAAGCAACTCAAAGATTTTAGCAAAATCCAATAAGACACCCTACCTCTATTCCTATCTCTAAAACCAAAGTCGTCACGAACATCGTCGAAACCACTAAAAGTTGCATCGATATGCCCATTAAAGTCCCCTCCACCCCCACTCCACCCCCACCCCACCCCCAATGAAGATTTTTTTTATGTATGATATACCTCTCACAATCTCATCTAAATCTTCCCAAAAGAGCTTTTTGACTTCCTCATCCAAACCTACTTGAGGTGTATAAGCATTAATAATATTCACAATATGTCTACCAATAACAAATGTTATCAACATCATCCTATTATTAATCCTCCTAACCTCAACCACATATTAAGGTCCTCATCTACTAGAATACCTATTCCATTTCTATCCTTAGAGCCGCCTGAATACCGTAATTTAAATTGATCCACATCTTGGGCTTTGGTGCCTAACCATCCGGTCTCCTAAATACATGTTATCTCAATTTGTCTCCTCTTAAGACTCTTCACAAGTTCTATGGACTTCTCTGTAAGTGACCCTATGTTCTACGTCCCTATTCTCAATTTAAGTAAGCTCGACCTCCTCTTGCCACTATTATCCTTCGCTTTCAACCCCAACCGAAAACATGATCCTAATCCACCATCGATCCCCGACACCACTAATCTAAGAACAAAAAACTTGATATGCTAGAGTAGATCAAGAAAATACAAGCACTCGAAAACAGCAACCCAACAACACAGTAGGAGCAACAGACAATAATCAATATGCAAAAATGAGAAATAAGGAACAATAATAAACTTTTATCTATATACGTGTCTCTTAATTATAGAATAATTAATGTTAAGAATAAAATTAAAATTAATTTTTTCTTAATTATTTAAATTAATAATTAATTTTTAGTATATATAACCACTAAAATGAAATGGAGAAATATTCGTCTTCTTTAAATATATACATGTATATCATATGCATAAATTTTTTGGACGTAAATAATTGTAGTAGCACCCCCGTCCATTAAACGTGGGACCGTCTTTGTTGACACAATAAAAATGAGCCAAGTAAATTAGCAACGTGGTTATCATAAAAACATGTGCATGACTTTCAGGATTGAGTTAAATGACAGAAATGTCCTTGGTCATCTATATTTATATAAATATAAAAAATAGAAAGAACAAAATTTCAAGGCAAAAAGTACCGCCAGAAAACCCTAAGCCTCTTTCCTTATCTATTTAAGGCGTCTTCCGCCTCTTTTCTCTCTCGCCGTCGGCCACTTTCTCCGTTTACATCTCCGACAGGGAGAAATGTCGTCATCAGTTACAGCTCGATGTCATTTCTACGTTGAACCTGCTGGAACAACAAAGAGGTATGTATGTTGCTCGAGATCAATACGTATAAGAATTGCTTTGGTTGCTAGCTGAATGATTGATAATTTCTGTACTGTGAAATGATACTGTTTGTTAGCAGGAAAACTGCGATATGGAAGTCACCAAGAGCAGCAGTAATTCCAAGTTTCCACCTCCCAATGCGGAGTTATGAAGTTAAAAATAGGTACTACCTCCGTCCCATATGAGCACTTTCCATTTTACACTCTTATTAAGAAATTATTAATATTACCATTTTAATCTTCATTTATATTAATGTATATTAAATTAAGTTAGAAAAAATCATAAATACACTAATTAATGGTGGGGATAAAATGGGAAAAAATAATTAATTCTATCCTAACTTAGTAAGTGTCCATATAAGATGGGATAAATATTTACAAAGATGATCATATAATATGGGACGGAGGTAGTAATATCCACTTACAGAGTTGATTTCTGGTTTAATGTGATCTCCGGCATAAACAAGTTTTTTTTTCTCCTTTTTCTTCAGTATTCTTACTGGTTTTCAATTGGTAAATCACATTAGTTAGGTGTTGCTCAATTGACTGGTTGAAGTGCTAATGCCACTTCTTGTTTGGGTGTGCCATACAAGAGTACATGACAGTTTGATTATTTTTGTGTAATTGGAATGTAGTGGCGAAAATGTTTGGAAAAAACACAGGTTAGTATATTCATCAATTTTAGTTACGATAATAAGTATGCTGAATATTACAATTGACTTAATTGTTGTATATAAAGCAATTTGTGAAATCCCCCCCCAAATTTAATTACCTTTCTATTTAAAAAAAAGTCATGATGGCACCTATGTTCTTAACTAATAGGTTAGCCAACAACAATAATTTTATGTGATTCAATGAATAAATCAAGTGACAAGCAAAATATTATGAATACTAAGTCTTCCACAAAATGAAATGAGGAAAAGTTGAAATACCACCCAAGATTAGTGTCAACTTGTGTTTTTGAGTCGTGATAATTTGGTATCAAAGTAGGCAAAAGAGTTATGACAGCTCAAAATTGTGTGATAAGGATATAATCAATCCATCCAAGGTTAGCAACAATGTCTACCATATCTAAGACTTGCAAATTCTGTTTAGTATCATATCCCATCAAAGTAATTACACAACCAAGATTCCCAATCTACCACTACGTAATCCCCGATAGGAGTAGAAGCATGCACAAAGCAAAACAAGCTACTCACATAACATTTTCAAAGTTGAAGCGAAGTATGTAGACACATAAAAATAGATAGAATCTGGATTAAATAATACTGTAGCCGACTGATGACAAGTCCAAATAATATTTGTGATAACAACATCTGAAGTCTTTACCTTTGGTCTATCGAGAAAAGCATAACATTAGGCACGATCATACTTAGACTGTGAACCTCTACGAACCACCAACACGATCGGAATGGAAACCACTTCTGTGAGAGCTGCCTCTACGACTCTATGCATCTCCCCTCATCAGATGTTGTGCACCCTAGAAATCAAAGCATGAGAGATGCAAACGACCATGTCTGAAGATACAATCTCTGATAGTTTGCAGGCTCACGTTGGAGGTCAGACCTTAGGCCAGATGTTTGTTCTAGGTTTTCAGACTCCAGGGTCTTAGCCAACTGCTACTATAGCTCCCCTTCTAGATAGTGTTCTGTTGCACCACATTTGGCTAATAGGCCTGTCATGGCTGTTGATGAGCAGAAGATGTTTGGAAGTCTTGGGATGATAAATTTTCCAACCTACACTGGTGATTTGAGTGAGAATGTACATGAGTTTATAGTCAGCAATTATGAAAAGTTGCACAAACCTTGGATTAGTGGAGTCTTAATGAGTTTACTACACAACATTTTAATTATGGACTCTGCCAAGCAATGGTCTATAAATTATATTGATAGTAGGCAAGTTGGATCACCTCCACTTTCATGGGCTTAATTTACTTGGGTGTTTCTAGATAAGTTTATTCCATGCAGCAAGAGGAATTACAACAAAAGGGTATGTCAGTTATTGAGTATGAGACTAAATTCTATGCATTGGCTAGGCATATGCTTTGATGATACTTCCCACTTAAGCTAAGAGAGAGAGAAGGTTGCATGGGAGTTTTATAAGGTTTTTGCTTTTAGGGTTAAATATCAGAAAGTGGTAGATGCTGTCAAGGAGTTATAGATTGATTCAACATGAGAGATTTGAGGGGTGTGAGGGCAAGAGGGCTTAGCATTCATGTGATTTTAGTGGTGCTTCACCTAGGAGCCAAGGTTATTCAAGGAAGGATTATCACCCTTAGTCTAGCAGATCCATTCATGTCGCTATGTTAATGATTGAGGTTGATTATGTTGGCATAGTACTTCTAGTTTGATATAGACTTCACAGGGCCCATTATCCAGACCTTTAGGCCGTGGAGGGCTTTTTGGGTTCCTTGCATCAGCCTATGCTTGGTAGGTGTGCTTTGAGTGTGGTGACATGGGACATTTCATGAGAGATTGCCTTATGATTAGACATGGTGGTTCATATTAGGGTTCTCATATTTTGATTTCTGGGAATGTACAACATCCGACCAAGGAAGTGCACAGAGTGGCAGAGGGTCGGATGTGCACAGAGTGGCAGAGGCGGTTCTTATACAAGCAAATCGTGGAGGTTCACAGTTTGACGATGGTTATATTTGTTGTCATATCCCAGAAACAACTTCGCTACCTCTATGAGGTAGTGGTAAGGTCTGCGTACATTTTTACCCTCCCCAGACCCCACTTGTGGGATTCTACTGGGTATGTTGTTGTATATTTGTTGTCATGCTTTTTCGGGTAGGGCAGAGGCATCAAATGTTATTGTGGGGTCCATGATATAAGGGATAATGTGTTTCTTGTAATATTTTCAAAAAGCTAATTTGTTATAATGTTTGACAGTTAACCCAACCAGTGGGATTCCACCGGGTATGTTATTGGCAATCGGCCAATTTAATGCTAAGAAGAAAAAAAGAAACTTATTGGTGACAACACTTTTATATTTCACAAAACTCAACACAATATTACTTTCACTCTATTTTCTCACAAACTATAGAAGATAGTTAGTAGATTCCTCTCTATTGCTTTCTCTCTATTTTTTTTATAGTTCTTGTGAATGAGAAGTTGGTACTCTATTTTAGAGCAATCAAACTCCTTGTTTGCATAATTAGTAACACAGACAAGTTTATTCTTTTTAGCGTTAAAAGTTGGTCGATTGCCAATTTCTACAAATATGGTTGCCAATCATTGTTTGCTAATCACCTTTTTGAAAATGTTACAAGAAATTATTAGAGCAGGAATAGGGAACAAAAATATTATATTGAATACTACTTGAAATAGGAATAGTATATATAATCCTACCTGGAAAAGAATTGTAGGTAAATGAAGTTATTATCCTTGCTTCATGGTCAACAAAGTGTTTCGTCCTTTCCTTTTTCTTGCCTTTTTTTTTAATTGTTTTGTGTGAGAGTTTAGGGCAGTCCCACTAAGCATTAAGCTTGTATCAATTAAATGAAAATAACTTTTGATATATTACAATTGCAACTCTTCTCTCTCTAAAACCTTTCAAAATTCAAAAGTTGCAACTCTCATATTTTCTTCTAACTGTCACTTCATTTTGACTTTTCTACATTGTAATGGCACAAATTTTAAGATGTTTTTAAACCCATCTATTGCAACTTTTCATTTTTTATTCAAATCTTTTCAAAATTCAAATGTTGCAACTCGCTCTTTATATTCATTCTCTTCAAACCTTTTAAAACCCATAAGTTGCAATTCTTGCTCTTCAGGTTCTCTATAAATCTTTTAAAATTCAAAAAATGAAACTCTTCATATTCTTGATCAATTGTCACTCAAAGAAAAATATAAAGAGGATTGCAAGGAGACAAAATAATAACAAAGTTGCAAGAGTTGTATTCCCTCCTAAGAAGGCACTTAATGGGTGTTTGGATCGACTTATTTTAGTGGCTTTTAATTTTAAGTGCTTTTTTAGTTTTGAAAGTGTTTTAGTTACACAAAAGTGCTTTTTAAGCACATTTTTAAAGCTAGAAAAGTGCATAAAAAAGTTAAAAAGTCAAAAGTTGGGGGTTCCCAATTTATGATTTTTTATTTTTTACTTATAAGTCACTTAAAAAAAGTTAATCCAAATACTCCCCAACTAAAGTTGTTGCAAAGATTGTTTTTTTTCCTTCAAGAATTTAATCAAAGGTATGTATATATACTTATAAATCTCTTATTTACAATGAACAATTTAAATCTTGTTTCCTAGCCAATTGACTTTTGTATTTTTCTTAAAAAAAGGCGTCCAATTTAGGGTTTTAAAAGTTAAAGGATAATGTTAGGGTTTTCTCAAAATTTGCACTCTTACACTTAGACTTCGACTCCAACCAATGACCTGACTAGACTTCTCTGGCGACCGACCAAACTTTTTCGGAGACTCCAAAGTCCAATTAGTACGTATTTTTTTCTTCTTCTTCCTATGTTTCTTTTTACTTCTTCGTTAGTCTATAGATTTACTTCTACCTCTGTTATTGTCCTCATTGTTTTGACTTTCGTTCTATTTTTTCCTCATTCAAGTTCTAAACTTTTAGTATCTACCATCTATTTTTCGTTTTTGAATTGAAATATTGCTAATATGTTGTTGAGATTGAGATTTTGATTATTTGTATATGCAATTAAATATTTTAATTTTTGGGTATTAATTGATGTTGTACTTCAAAAAGGCAAGCGCCTCGCCGCTCGCCTCGCCTTGTGGCAAGGCAGACCCTTGTTGCCTTTCGCCGTCCAAGATAATAGCGATTACTGTTTCATATCTAATTTGTATAGCATCGTGCATCTTTTCTGTGATTACTTTTTCATATCTGATTTGCGATAGCAGTGTACATCTTTTTGGTGACTACTTTGTCATATTTGATTTGGTTGCACTATGTATCTTCTTGAGATGATCCATATATTTTTTACAAATTTCGAGCACTTTCTGGTGGTCATTGCACTGTTTTTGGCACAGGAGTTTTTCAACAATGTTTTTTCTATTTCAAGTTCACTTCTGTCAGAGGGATATACTCAGATATTTGGGTTAGATTGCAGTGGAACTTACTTTTCTGTGATGAAAATTATATATATCCATCTTATCCTATCATTTCACCGTTGGCCTCTTATCAGTTGAACATTAAGAATATTTTTCTCCACGGTGATCTCGATGAAGAAGTCTATGTGGAGCAATCACTTGGTTTTGTTGCTCAGGGGGATTCTAGTAGTCTTGCATATCGGTTGTGCTGGACTCAATGGTCTTAAACAATTTTCTCAAGTTTGGTTTGAGAAGTTCAGCATAGTAATTTAGAAGTTTGGCATGACTCGTAGTGGAGCTAATTATTTCGTGTTTTATTGACATTTTGCATCAAATCTAGTATTTTAGAAGATGACTAAGCACATTGAGATTGACTGTCACTTTGTTAGAGAAAAGATACTTTTAGGTGATATTGTTACAAACTGTTAGGTTGAGTGATCAACTTGCAGATATCTTCACCTAATCCCTTGCTGGTCCTCCTATCAATTACATTTGTAACAAGTGTGGGTACATATGAGTTGTATGTATCCACTTGAGGGGAATTGTTAAAATTGGATTAGGAACAAGAATAGTATATTGAATCCTAGTTGGAATAGAAGTAATATATAGAGCCTACTTGGATTGGGAATAGTATATACAACCCTATCGAGAAAAAGATTGTAACATTATGTTCTATAAATAAGATCTCAGAGTGATAATGTAGATACACAATTCAATAATATCCTTTTTTTAATATTTCTCACCAAATGTTATCATCATGGATCATGTGATGAACGTGGACCCCACAGTTATCATAGGTATTATTTTGATTTGTCATTGGTCGGCTACAATATTATTTGATCCAGACTCTACTTATTTATATGTGTCCACATACTTTACTTCGAGTTTGGATATGTTATGTGGGGCTCTTGATTTGCTTGTACATGTTTCTACTCCAGTTGGGGATTTCGTAGTGGTATGTCAGTCGCATGTAGAATCTTTGATAGGATATACTCAAGCTGATTTGAAGGTCTTATACATGGTAGACTTTGATGTTATTCTTGAGATGGATTGGTTATCTCCTTATCATGCGATTTGAACTGTCATAACTCTTTTGCCTACGCTGATACCAAATTGTTACGATCCAAAAGCTTTAGTCATTATGAAACCTATGTTCCCAACCAATAGGTAAGCCAAACTCAATAATTTTATTAACTCGTCAATTTAATAAACCGGAATAAGAGATTAGCAAGCACTGGTGGTTCCTTCATCATAGTTTTATCATCTCTGTGTGTGATTTTTAATGAATTGTTCATCTGTTTGACATGTTATTCCTAGCCTTGTTATGAGGTTAGTTTTGGATTTCATACTGTCAGTCTTCCATGAATAAACAGTATTTGGTACTATCTAATATATCGAATGCTTAGGTATTTCTGTGTGAACAAAATGGGGCATTCATTATCCTCATTGTTCTGATGAGCTATTAGTAGCAATTGATGATTCATGCATTGGAAATGGATAAACATTTCCCTTGTAGTTAAAACAAACAGCTAATAAAGAATATCAACATCAAGGAAATTTATAAGAGATATACATGCAAACACAATGTTAACATAAATTCATTTAACCTTCTATATGCAGGACATTTGCCGAGGACATAAAGGCACTTCGATTGATTACTGCAATCAAAACCCCATATCTACCCGATGGAAGATTTGATCTTGAGGCTTATGATGCCTTGGTAAATTTGCAAATTGAAAACGGCGCTGAGGGTGTTATTGTTGGTGGCACTACAGGTGAAGGTCAATTGATGAGCTGGGATGAACACATCATGCTCATTGGTCACACAATCAATTGTTTTGGTGGATCTATCAAAGTCATTGGAAACACAGGAAGCAACTCCACGAGGGAAGCAATCCATGCGACAGAACAAGGATTTGCTGTAGGTATGCATGCAGCTCTTCACATTAATCCCTACTATGGGAAGACCTCCATAGAGGGTTTGATTTCTCACTTTGAAAGTGTGCTCCCTATGGGCCCTACTATCATTTATAATGTGCCGTCACGAACTGGTCAAGACATTCCTCCACGTGTAATTCACACATTAGCAAAGAGCCCTAACCTTGCCGGTGTCAAAGAGTGTGTTGGAAATGATAGAGTTGAGCAGCATACAAGTAATGGGTTGGTTGTGTGGAGTGGGAATGATGATGAATGCCATGACTCAAGGTGGGATCATGGTGCTACAGGAGTTATTTCTGTCACCAGCAACTTGGTTCCTGGTCTGATGCATGACCTAATGTTTGGAGGAAAGAACCCTGTTTTGAACGCAAAGCTAATGCCATTGGTCAAATGGTTGTTTCATGAGCCAAACCCCATTGCTCTGAATACAGCTTTAGCTCAACTCGGAGTTGTGAGGCCTATCTTTCGCCTTCCATATGTTCCACTTACAAAGGCAAAGAGAGAGGAGTTTGTGAAGATTGTTGAGGAAATTGGACGGGAATACTTTATAGGGGAAAAAGATGTCCAAGTTTTGGATGATGATGATTTTATTTTGGTTGGTAGGTATTGAGAAGTTTTTGTATCTTTTTTAATGTTGTCGTTTTTACCAAGCATTCATTCTCTTTTGGGAGGTATGTACATTGTAGCTGATAGTTTATGGATTGGATCCTTTACTTTTGCATTGTATGGTTATCTATGATGGAAATGATGGTATATAAGGGGCTTGTTCATTTGAAATCTTTACAAGGATACGTGAGAGTCCCATGGTCATACAAATGAATTAAAACTTAATACTAATCCTCCTGTTCATAGGGCCTAACAAGCCCAATCCTGCTGTAACATTTATCAAAATAGAAGAAACTAAGAAAGCCTCAAAAGTTTTCTGAATGTCTCACTCATGATATTTGTGCTAACTGTTGACAAAAATGTTTTGCTACGAGTCTTAATGTTGATAGAGCTTTTGTTTTCTGCGTGAACATAACATGGCTTGGTGAATAAATTTGTTAACATATGACCGATAGTCATGCCCCTGTATGTCTGTAATATTTTGTATTACTGACTTGTTACCTCACTGGGAAATTCTGCGTAATTTACTCCCCTTTTTCTTTAGCTTTGATTATTTACTTCTCATTTTTCATTGCTTATTTGCGCAGGGGAGGGAGGTTTGTCTTTGGATCTCTTCAGTTCTCTTTGTTTTAACTATTGCTCTGCTGATATAAAAAAGTAACTAGAGTTGTTCATCTCAGTTCCATTGTTATGTGATGAATATCCCGACCATGTGGTTCTGGTTTAAACGATTCATAAATCAGTTTCCTTTGTATATGTGTGTGCGCGCTTTAATCCCTTACATTTTGCTATCTGTTACAGCCTGATTATACTTTTCTTCTGTTATTCTCTATATAAAACTGCGTATTTGTATTAGAACAGGTACAAATGTGTAATAATCATTAGGAGGATCAAGTTTCGTCCAAGTTATAAATTCAAAGCCACAGGTAAAGAAGGGATTTCCAAGTCACATCTCATAAAGGTAACTTGTCTTAAATTTCCTTCTTTCTTTACCACATGAGACATAAGTGGTTCACGCATTTCTTCTGGTCCTAACAACATCTTAGAAAGCAAGTGGTCTTTTTCCAGCCCAATATGCACTGACATTTCTAGTATGCAATTTCATGATACCATTCCTCCACTCATTGGAAATGTCTAGTTTCTCCTGTCCCTTGACATCACTAACAACAGTTTCCACGCGAATTTGCCAGAAGAGTTGGCTCATTTGCACAGGTTGAAATCGATTAAGTTTGTTACCAAACCTACACTCTGTGTACCTCTGGAGCAACCAATTTTTGGGGGGTAATTCCATCTTCCCTTCCCAATCTACCAAAGCTGGAAGTTTTGAGATCGCAGAGAAATTTCCTCGAAGGAGAGATCCCTCGACATTCCTAGACCTACAACATAATCAATTTAGTGGCTCCATTCCACCATTACGACAATACAAGTCTACGATCTTACTGGTAAGTTTCCAACAACTACATGCGATCATCTTCCAAACTTGAAAGCACTTTGCCTCTCATGGAGTTAGCCAACTTAACAACTCTTAAAATACTACAACTTGGAGCAGTATACTTGAAAGGTAGTATGCTGTTACCTTACAAGATATATCTGAAATTTTATTCACCAAATTCGACTGGACATATTCCAAATACTGTCCATGGCGTGTTGAACCTTCAAGAATTTTACCTACAAAGCTACAAGATTGAAGGAACCATACCAGATGTTATGTGTGCACTAGACTAGCCAGAAAATAAACTTGGAATTCATTTAGATTAAAATATGTTTTTACCTCACCGACGAATAACTCCAAGTTTTAAAATGAGAATGTTTCTTTCGATTTTTCTTGCAAACTTATGATCTTTTAGACCTCCATCTAAAGATTCGAGTCTAACGTTATCTGAAAGGTAATTTTTGCATAAATCAGCTGTCTAAAACTAACCTCATTCAAATAATCTGTCTGTTTGACCATGAAATCCAGTACTAAATTGAACCAACACAACTATATCAATCACTATTTCAATTGTCAATCAAGATTTGTCTCTATTAGGGAGGATTTAGATAGAGCAGAGAATTAAGAAAATCAATAGACTGCACAACACAGTCTTGAATTTGATGGCCATCAAGAGAACATATTCCCAATTGTGAGAAATGGGTAAAAAGTGACATATATTTGATGCTTTTTGCTGGTTACAAGGCCAACATAAAGTCACTATAAAAGATGCAAGGGATTCATCCAAAAAATTACACCTTGGAATTATTTTTATAATACTAAGTCCAAAATATTTTACGCGACATTTCATCGATTTATGTCTTCAAAATAACCAAGAAAGCAAAGCAAAATCAACCAACAAAGTATACAAGAAACATGATGATTTTCGTTCATTTAGATATTAAAGGAGTAACAAAAAGAAGATCAAGTACCACACCGATGAATAATACTAAATATAAACTTTGTCGCAATATAAAAGAAACAAACAGCTGTTTAGCGAAACTCACGCAGCCACGCAGTGAGCACAGAGCGAACTATTCTTTCGCCTTTTACTAAAGAATACCGTGTGCGCGCTGCAATGAGTGGCATACGCCAATTTTTGGAGGGGTTAACTCTTTTATGGAGTAACCCCAACAAACCTAGTTTCAACCTTTATATGTTAATTCTTGTAGAAGTTATTTTTTAATTCTGTGATTTAGAATTGATGTTTTTGTTATATAAATGGCTCAAGTATTACTTGAAATTAGGCTAAATGAATATGAAAAAGGAAATAACAAGGATTCATGCTAAATATTAACTCAACACTTAGCTAATTATCATGCTTGGAACAAGCAAGTTTAAGGATAGTAAGCCATAGTTTACTTGGAAATCGATCACGAAAGTTTTTCTTGTCTCGTTCAAGCAAATAATTTATGCTACCCCATCAAATTTGACATTTTGAACTCAAAGGAGATGTCAAAACTTTAATCAAAGATTGTCTCGGCAAAAAGTGGGTCCCACACCCCAGGCTCCATTTTAACTATAAGTCGTAAGATTGCTCAAAATGAGTTCAAAAGTCTGAGGACCCAAATCAAGGGTTCTTCCCGACCAAACTAGTCCTTCCAGAACCATCAAAATTGCAGTATGAGATGTTTACCTGAAGTTTCGATCGAAATCAACTGTTCAAAATTTAGAAGCTCCAACAAAAGAAAAACTTGCATGAAAACCAACGAACAACCACATGACCAAACTATTAGTCTCAACAAATCATAAATTACTTGGAGTCACTATAGGAAAGTTATAAACGTCGAAAATAGATATTAAAAAAAGAGAGAGACTAGAGGATCATTACAATAATAAGTCACTCGTTGATTAAGTATCAATTTAGATATTTTAGATACCATGAATTAGGTTCATATGGATAGCGATAATTCATTAATTGATTGCGTATAAATTTACGTACCTTTCCTTTTTCACTAGTTTCTAAGACCACCAAAATCATAAAATTTGTCCACTAATTGAATTTCATATAGGTTTTTAAAAACTTTTAAACGATAAATCGACTAATTATTAAGCACAAAACTAGACATAAAGTGCATGTGCATTTTGAAAATTGAAGTTCTTTGACATGTATCTACCTTAAGTGTCATTGGAGATTGAAGTAGTTTGAAATGTATTTGCATAGCATTTTGAGCGTTAGGTAATTTTAATTTAGTCTGGTCCATTTGGAATTATTTTTAGTCGAATTTTTAGAAATCTCATTTTGTAAGGAGCTAATTATGCTCTATACTTACTCTTTTTCAATTTACAGAAATCTCTTAATATTAGTAGAATTCGGATACATACCAAAACATTCTGATACATCACGTCTCGATTTCGGTTACTGCCATCGTCGTCTCAATCCGTGTCTCAAAGTCAGATACATCACTCAACGTTTCAATACGTCGTCGAAGTAACGTATCCAAGAACAAGAGAATGGAAATTTTGTAATTTTTTCTAATGGTGAATTTTTTTAGAGAATATGATAAAATAAATTGTGTATTTAGGTAATTGTTTTCTTATTTGTACCCGTATATCATTTAGGTTACGGACTCTATAATATTAAAGGAAAAATTATCTAATTACACAAATACTAGGTAATTAGCCCGCGCTTCGCGTGGTCATAAGTAATCTAATTAAGTTTATATATTTTAATATTACAATTAATAAAATACTCTAAAGTTATTAAGCTCTTTCTATATAAAACATTTAGCATTATAAATTTATCTCAAGAACTTTTATTAATGTAATATTGCTAAATTCCATGTTATTTTCAATTATAAT
>JBCEWC010010037.1:0-18081 GCA_038996855.1 Solanum aculeatissimum
AAAAATTATATATTATGTATTAATTAAAATATACATAACTCTAAAATATAGATAATTTTGATAGTAAAATTTACTTTTAATAAACTTAAAATGAAAAGTTTATTTTTAAACTAAATAAAATGAAAGTTTTATTTTTAAGCTAAATAAGATGAAAGTTTTATTTTTTTTAAAGTTAAATAAGATAAAAAAATTTATTTAAAGTTAAATAAGATGAAAGTTTTATTTGTAAAAAAAGAAGCTAAATAAGATGAAGGGTATTTTTGTAAACAAACAACTTATTCTTAAAAATCATACATTGAATCCAATTTGAATACCACAAACCAAACAAACAATAAAAACAACTCTCAGTATAACTAATTTCAACATAACTTATATCAAAACCAAACGAGCCTTAAATATTTGTTGGTTATATTGTTAATATGAGTTTTGATCATATCATCCATTGAATGAAATGACATGCTCTGAATGATGTTTCATTACAAAGTTTAGATCATTGTTTTCCATCAAAGTGTGCTTTTGAATGGTTCAATTATTTTACTTCTAGTTAATGAATTCTATTCAACACAAGATTTGAAACCTTTTGATCAAGGAATACTTTATTGTTGTATTGTTTTAACTCGAGACTTTCAAAGAAGGATTGCTATTTTTGAAGTTGTTTGTTCAAGCCAAGATACCAGATGCCAATCACAACTCAAAAAACAACATAATGTATGTTGTGGTATACTTGAAAATAAGACTCCTTTAATGTAAATGTATGAAAAAAATACAGAGGCTGAGACTTGAGATTTATTTAATAAAATAATCAATCAATCCTTTAGACTAAATGCCTAAACAACAGATGACTTTGGTCACAATTTCCAGCATAATATGTGTGAAGGTATTATTATACACTCACTTGTAAGAGGCCTACAAAACTGGGGAGCTGGCGGATACTCGTAATCTTTTGTTCATGTTAAGAGATTCTTTAGTGTGGTTTCGGTTTAAAGCCATCAACAGCAAAGTTTCTCGTGGCTGCAGGAAGAGCTACTCGAAGTCCATCAAGTTCAGGTTTTGCAATTACTTGACAACCTAGACGAGACCTGGAGAGAACAAATATGAGAACCTCGACAATATTATGGTAAACTAAAAAATAATGCGAATACAAGGGACTTACGTCTCTGTGAGGCCAAATGCAAGATCCAACATGTCATTCTCTTCGTCTGTTGGATCTTCTAGCTTGTTGTAGTAGTCCACATCCTGTCCAGAGTAGTCAAATAACAAATGTAGCTCAGTTAAAAGATTGCCACATTCAAATGGATTCTTGACCCGTGTAAGCTGAGGTGAAGGAAGGGTTTATGGCATTTTCCTAATCGTACGATTACATACCATAACTATCACATGACAAGTGGAACAGGCAAGTGACCCTTCACATGCTCCTGCATCAAAGCCAATTTTGCTTGGTTAAACTTAACAGATGATAAGGCACCAAAAGGAATATGCTAAGAAATGTAAATTCCACCAGCAACACCCAAAACTGTTTTGGTTTACAATTCTAACTGTAGGGAGACCGAGATGATCACTCAGTAACGTTAACCAGACCTGTGTAAATCAGGCTCATATTAATTATCTAAAGGTAAAATTGAAATTGAAAGATTACAGAATAATTTGGAATGAATGTTGGTACGTGTCTAATATGCCCAACTGCCATTATTGGCTAATGCTTCTTCCCCTGCCAGTATCTAACTAGTTCTGCGGCATTGCCTCTTTAGAGTATGTCTCAAGATTCATTACCAACTTCCACACACCTTCCCACATTCATCTCATCACTATCACCACTTCACCAGTATCTTTAATATGAAGATGAGAATATTTGCAGGTGCTCCCAGTATTCCTTTCTAATTGCATTGAGTTCAGATTCGCTTTCACCAACTTTGAAACAACTCAGGATCCTCCCTCATTTACTCCAAGACCCAAAATGTGAACTTCGATATTATTCTATTTAATTTATTACTCTTATGTTTTCTGGATATTTAATGTACTGGGCTGTCCCTTTTTTAATGTTTTTTGGATAAAAATGATTGCGAGGTGGAAAAACTTGATCAGAATATCAGCCCAACAAAGGCATACTAACTGCAAGCAGTGACCAGATTCATAAAGGCCCTATATCATCCTGAAAATCTAGACTAAACTGGTTAAGGATGCCAATATTGAATCAACATATAAGCTTTAGCATGCCTCAACAAAGCTGACCTTCAAGCTCAATGTCATTCTCATGTGCAGCTTCTAACAAAGACATTCCAACAGGGACCTTGATCAGCTTCTCTTCTCCATCCTTGTCAACAAATGTCACTGATATTCTGTGAAAAAGAGAGAACATGTAAAAGTTTGAGAACAGAAGCAGATATGTATAATCTAGTGACACGCCACCAGCCATATTAGAGATGAAATTATGCAACATACACAGTAAGAAACTGGACTGCAATCCAAGATCAAATTAACCATGTACTTAAAAGGCTATTCAACTACTGATGAGACATCTCTGTGAAATAACGTATATTGTTTGACAGAGAAACACAGGGTGTATACAAGATCATAAGATGCAGAAAGACAAAATGTTTGCCCAATCTTTAGTCAGTTTTTGGGAACTCACAAATCTAGATTAGGAGGAGCATGTGTCTGTATGTTCCATGAAAGTAGCTTAGAGAAGAAAACATCAGATGTATCAGGGCATCAGCTTTGATCTGATTATGTTAGAAATGTCAGAATTTGGATTTGCATCAATGCATATCTGAACCAAATCTCGAATAGCACTTGATTTAGAGAAGGGCATAGTTTACACACAAATCATTACACTTGTACCATCCATTCTATATATTATACAAAGAGATTGTATTTTTGTTACCTTCTCAAAAGATGTATTTGAACACTATGACATGACCCTTTTCTATGACGGCGTATGGACTAGCTTACAGGCACCTCAACAATCGCATTGGGTGTCTAATACTTCCCACCAATACAAGGACCAGGAAACTTTGTCCACCCAGGCTTATGCATATGGAAGAATCACCTAATATTTTTTTGTCTCTAATTGGGGTTTGAACCCTGGTCTCCCATGGTTATCACTCTTCATTGACAACTGACTCACATCCTTGGGTTATGATATGATATGACTTTTTTAATACAAGGACCAAGAAACTTTGTCCACCCAGGCTTATGCATATGGAAGAATCACCTAACATTTTTTTGTCTCTAATTGGGGTTTGAACCCTGGTCTCCCATGTTTATCACTCTTCATTGACTACTCACTCACATCCTTCGGTTATGATATGACTTTTTTATACATCTTCTACAGAAAGTAAAGTCAAATTAATTAGCAAAACTAATAGTAAGCACAAACAAATCTAATGGTTATCAATTTTAACTAGGCTAGAACAAATACTTACTGGATCAAACCATGTGCACATCAATAGGAAACTCAAAAAAAAAAAAAAAAAAGAGAGTAATTAAATATTATATAATCAAGAAACTTGCCAAACCATCCCAAATTGACCTTGAAAACCAAAATTCATTGCATGAATCCCCTTCCCCAAGAAGCAAATTCAAGGTCCTAATCCTTATCAAAATAACTTCACATTTTCAAACAATTTAGATGCCGCGAAAACTGCTCTATTACATAGCAATTAGAAGTTTTCCTTGAAAATTGGGATGTTGATCAACATAAATAGGTCAACAGTAATGAGCAACACATCTGTTTTTCTTTTTTTTTGGTTAAGCATCATTAGCAACATCTCCTGTGTAAAGAAATCTGAGGTTTCCTAGTACAAAGAGAAAGCAACTGTAAAAGAAAAGAAAATGATGTTAACAATTCATTCATAACTTACGTTTGCTTTTCCTCATTCCCTGTAGTAGTGCAATATTCTTTATGCCTCTGAGTCAAAGAACAAAAAATCAGGTAAAACAAAAAGAGAATGGTATGAAATTTCAAATTAAATAAATTGTCTCTTAGAATGAAAAAGGAAAATGAAAAATAAACAATATCCAGCAGAATGGAGTACTAGAGAGTCTCGCAATCAACAATTTCAAGAAACTTTTCAAATATTACATTATCTTACAAAGTTACTAACCAGGCCCAGCAAAATTTGGTATCTTGACAAGGGTCCATATGATGTCCCTGGGGTGCAGGGTGATGTGGCTGCAATGCGTACAAGGAGAAAAAAAAGTAGTTTAGAAAATGAAATATCACATTAGACCCATGAATGTTATGCAACTTGAGTTTCTGTCACATCTATGCAAAGGAGAACAAACATGTCAAGCTTATTGCACTATATCTTTTATTATTAATTTTTTATACGCGAGAAATTAGTTGTTTCCACCTCTAAAGCTCAATGGATAATGGATTTGCCCCACAACTGATATCCATCTAAAGAACAGGCCCAGTTCATCGACTAAAAGTCAAACTTGAACGGCGCCTAATACACTTTTTGCATACCTTCAACAATGAACCAAAACCCATGTAGGATTTTCTACCACAAAAAAAAGCATCAAATGATTGTTATACAATATGGCTATAGAAAATCATATTACTTTAATTATTACCAATGACCACTTCCTTCAATAGTTCTCTGTGGCTTGTCGCTACCACTTCAGTGCAAGCTTCCGCCCTTTGTTGAGCAATGCACTACTAGGGAAAGGACTGGTATTTAGGTGAAAAGGACAATGGCAGTTCCAGAGTACAACAATAACTTTCTCTCAACCCAAACTTTAGCTATATGATCCTCTATATTCATTCCGCCCTACTCAAGCTAATTTCATTCCAATAGTCAAACGGGGGATTTTGTGAAAAGTAGATGTAAATTTCACATTTATCCTATGCTGACATGCAATTCCAACCAAACAAAAGAATCTTGGAAATAGGAGACCTAATAGTGTATTAGTAATAGCTAAACCTCAATCTCCATAAATTGGTACTGCATGTATGAATCCTTTGCTTCCATTGAGTTCTCTGTTATGTCCTCAATCAAGTCACCATAACTTTCGTGAGGTTATAAGTCTTCTATCTAATACAATTTTCTTCCATGTGATTTCAATTCTACCTCGTCTCATTTTATAACCTTCAATCATTATACTGTCACATCTAAGGATCAGTGCATTTGGATGTCTAAGTAAAACATGACAAAACTCTCTCTCTCAAACTTCTCTCAGTTTATCCTCTATGTGTTAATATTGAAATTCTTGCATAAACAAAAAACAAAAATAATCCCAATTAGATTTTTTTTTAAATTTCAACTGCTATTGTTGCATCCTAATCTAAAGTACCAAGCATTTTCTAGTTGTTTTGACTAATATGTGCTCTACATTAGCCTTGAGTCAGAGTGCATTATGGATTTCCCAAGAAATTGTTATGTTCATCCAAAAGTTAATTAAATATAGTTTAGTTCACACCACTGACCAAAGATAAGGTTTGTTTCACACAAATTGAAGGTTCTTTTTAGCAAGTTGGAAAACATAACAAGCATAGATGGATTAACCCATAATACAAGGACAAATTTATTTGGCAAGGTAGTAAAGACAAGAAAGCCCTTTCACTTAGTTAACTGGAGCACTCTTCTTACTAGTAAAAGGAGTAGGGGACTGGGCATCAGGAACCTCAAGAACCACAACCAAAGCCTACTAATGAAGTGGCTATGAAGATACTCAATGGAATTCAATGCTCTGAGGAGAAGGGTAATTCATAACAAATATGGACAGGATGGCCAGATGGTGCTCTAAAGTTGTCAATAGTCCATATGGAGTGGGTTGGGAAAGCCATCAAACTCCATAGAAACTCTCTATCTGACAACACTACCATAAGGATAGGAAATAGTAGGAAGACTCTCTTCTGGAGAGATAACTGGATTGAGCATGGCTACTCAAAGACTTGTTTCCTGAATTCTATAGCATAGCCACACTCCCTGAAGCCAAACTAGAAACATTGTGGGTCAACATGAATGGAAAGTTACTTTTAGAAGACTCCTAAATGACTGGTAGCTTGAAAGAGCTGTGGAACCTTTCAAGAGGCTGGAGACTTAACAAGGTTTTAAAGATGAAGAGCATTCACTTTTCTAAAAGAGCTGCAGGAATGGAATCTTTACAATTAAGTTAACTTATCTTTCCCCTTCCAACACAGGGAAGATCACAGGTAGTTGGCCAACAACATACTCAGTGAAATCCCACAGGTAGAGTCTGCGGAAGGCAGAATGTTCAAGACCTTAGCCCTACCTCGTGGAAGTAGAGAGACTGTTTCTAAAAGCCCTTGGCTCATGTATTGCATAACAGAGCAGTATGAAATAATGTACAGAAATAAAGAAGACATAGAGAATAATAGAAAACATTACATAGCATTCAGGGAAAAGGAACAGCAGCAGTAGCAAAATAATGTGATAACTGAAGCATAAGAAACAACAGGTAACAAAAATGAGGGACAAGAAATCACAGGTAGTTGGCCATGGAGGTTTATTTGGAATGTCAAGACTGCTTTCAAAGTGGTCTGTTTCTCATGGCTAGTGGCAAGACAAACTTGCTTAACTCAGGAAAATCTTTTTTTATAAAAAAAAGAAAGGAATTTCAGCTATGCTCCATCGGTCCTCTATGTAGTTCTGTTTTGGAAAGTAATAGCCATCTTTTCCTCCAACTTCCCTATCACTAACCAGCTATGGTAACTATTAACATTGTGGGACTTAGTTGGGTTATGCCAGCTACCACTACTGAAATGCTCCTCTACTGGAACTATACTGGAAAATCGAGCTGGTGGAGAGTGGAATCTGCTCGTGTAGGGTGGACAGTATGGCAGGACAGAAATGCCAGAACTTTTTCACACTCCACTCCAGAAATCCAAGATGAGCTGTATCTTGTTGTTCTACTTTCGGTGAAAGAAAGTAGCTTAGAGGAGACAGAACTCCTAGTAGATTTGCTTGGTTCACTGTAAACTCAGTTTTTGTTTCTAGCACGGGTGGAATTCTATTATAAAGAATGGATTCGCACTTCCTTAATGCTCTTATTATATACTTGTTACCAGGTTTGAAAAAGTTGCGAGTTACTCGAAAATTTCAATGAACTTATACATAATGTTCTAGATAATAGAGTAAAGTCTACTAGCCAAACTGAAATCCAATCACTAAGTATACTCCATTATATTTCAGATTGAAAATTTTCACCTTAACCACCAGTATTATGAACTCGAACTCCTTTTAAACTTCCTATTTAGTGAGAATTATCATATTTAATGATTAGAACTATGTGAGATTAAAAAAAAAGAAAAGATAAAAGTATTAACTCTTTTAATATATTGTGTGGAAGAAGCTGCTTGAGAAAATAATGCTCTCCATTTCTGATTTTAAGAGGAAAGAAGGGTAAAATCAAGAGCAATAGGATAACCTTTCTTTATGCAAGCCTTTTAAATGGAACTCTTTCATATTGCCAAAAGAAACATTTATCCCAATGACCAAAAGTGCAAATAAATAGTATTAGCATCACCTAATGTCATTCACTTGAGTTCACTTTCCTTCTCTCTATGAGATAAGCCAAACGAATTGGATGTTTTTTTAGTGCTGACAACATTAATAGGTTATGTTCCCAAACACTTGATTTGCCTTGAGTATTCCTATCTCAAACAGGTTATAAGTAACAACACTTCATGTGGAACAAAACCTACTTGGGAAACTGACAGTGAACAAGAAAGAAAGGAAAAAGAAATGGCAAGCAGTACCATCTTGTATATTTTGGGTATTATGGATAGAAAGGAATGCAATATGCTTGGATGAAGCTTAAAGACAGTCCCTGCACTAGAAGCAAAATGCTTTTGGACCTTTCTTTTTTGAAGTAAACATTGGGATGTAAGCAAAGAAAATCTATTTTTGAATTCATTGGCTCCTTGAGTTTTGCATTTAGTACTTCTGTAATTATGCATCTATTAGAAGCCATTGTTAATAAATTAATAGAAGCATCACTTCTTCTGTTAAAGCAAAGATGTTCCGAAAGCAAACATCAGAACACTCGTACACTGAAGCATAAATGTATTACTTTCTTGGCTTTTTGGTGTAAACTAGAAGTTGTCACTTCTGTGGATATGATGATAGAGTTTCTCAGCTTCCTACAGTAATGTAAAAGATCTAAGCTGCATATAATTTTTTGGCATAATCTTTTTCCTCTGTTTGTAAAATTTAACCATCCTCAAAATATTATAAGATACCAAAATGTTGTAATTATACTAAATTCACAAACAAGCCAAGGTACAGATTAAGGCTATAATGTGAGACCCTCCAACACAGACTAATAGCAAAAATACTACTCTGTCCTATTTTGACTTGGTACACAGTTTTAATAAAGTAAAGAAACTTTCGAACCTAGTGGTCTTAAACTAACGATATGTCAAATGTACCAAATTATCCTAAATCTCATGGTCTTAAACATATCACGTGGAAAGTTAGAAGTATAAAGTTGCTATAATAGGAAAAAAGACATTTTTTTAAGTACAGTAAAAAGGAAAATAGGACAAACAAATGGAAAAACAGGGAGTAGGACAATAGACACCAATAACCCAATGCTAAGTTGCTAAATTGGCTTTCATGGACAATTCCTCAATCACTCTTGTTTTGCTTCACACAATTCAACAGAGGCACAAACCAATTTTTATATTATAACCATAGTGTCCAGACCAATTTGCACACACCTGGGGTTTGAACCTAAGATGTCATGGTTCTCAACCTCACGTCATTGACCAGTAGGCCACACCCTCAGGTTCAGAGGCATAAACCAGATTCACAATACAAAAAGGCTGTAACTTTACTAAAATTAACTCAACTCCAGATACAAATGAGACATTACCATTTGAACAATAGGATGGTAACAAACCCCTAACTTGATTCTTCACTGCGGTGTTGTAACTCCTAGAAACCACTTTCAATGATGATACATGCGCCGCCTAACATAGAACATTGAACTCTTTAGAAATCAACCAAGTAAATTAAAATATGCACATAATAAAAAACAGTAACTTTTTTATAAATTTAATAAAATATGCACATACAGAAGCAGAATCGTGAAGAAGAAGGGAGGAGAGAGAACAGCGAGTGAGGCGATGGGCAAGTCGGCCAACATGGAAGCCGACCATTTTGGAGGTCACTGGCCGGTGAAGAATGAAAAACGGGTCGGGTCGGGTAGTTTCAGCTAAACCCCTTGCAACCAAAACCTCTATTTATTGGGGTTTGGGAGAGTGCAAAATTATGAAAAAATAGTTGGCACTCGGCAGAATCAGTGAAAACCTCTCTATCTGATCTGTATTATTTTAAAATAATTATTAATTTAACTAATTAAGAGAAATTAATTATATTTTTGTAAAGGATACTCCCTCCGTTTACTTTTAGTTGTCAAAAATTTCTTAATTTCATTTTTATTTTTACTTATCATTTTTGACAAATCAAGACAGGATAATTTTTTTTTCCTATTATACTCTCAATTTATTATCATTAAATTAATGACTTTGAAAAATATAGTGAGTGAACTCTAACAATTGGTAGAAGTAAAATGACAAATTTACTGTACCAATAGTTGTTTTTTTAATAAGTATGTCAAGTCAAAACTTGACAATTAAAAGTGAATGGAGCAGTATAATAGTCAAACTATACTCCTAATTAACATTTCTTAAAAGTTGTGTAGATCCTTGTGATGACAATTAAAAAGGAACAAAGAGGTATGTGTGTGTGAGTATATAGAGAAAAGTTAGAATCAGGCACCTCATGATCTACGGGCTAGGGCATTTATGTAATTTTCATATTTTTATTTATTTATTTTTAATTCTTTTTGAATATTTTTAAAATCATAAAAAATCATATAAATCATGATAACCATAATTTAAATTTTAAAAAAATAAAATTAACTTTCAAAGTTTTTATCGATGCCACATAAATTGAAAAAATTTCTCAATCACTCTTGCTTTGCTTCATTTTTTGTTTTCAGATCAACTTGAATATGTGGTTCAAGTAAGTTTACTACTCTTGATCTTATTTGATCTCATGTTGTTAAATATTTTGAGTTTAGCGACTTTTCTTTTTCAAGAGCTATAGTACAACTTTATTTTTTTCTTCTTTATGATTTCTGAAATGTATGTATTATTACAAGTAGATTAATTAAGTAAGCATCATAGACAAAATTACATCTTTGTCTAATGTAGTTGTAAGACAATAAAATTCACGTCGAGAAAATTATAATCAAGAAACAAAAAATATTGCAACAATTGTCGTATTTTATTTTAAGATGTGAGTTTTACAATCTTTATGAATCCTTTTATTCACCTTTTCAAATATAAATTCAAGGGTTCTTTAGCTTGATCTTGAATATTATGCAGCTTGATGGATTTGATCTTGACTTGTACTTGAATTCAAGGGTTTTTGGGTTTAATCTTGAATCTTGTGATCTTGATCTTGATTTATGGATTTGATGAACTTGAACTTGATATAGAAGTTGTTGAACTTGATCTTGACTTGTACTTAAATTCAAGTGATGCGTTCTTGAACTTGAATGTTTGATTGCTCAAATTCTTGAACTTGTTGCTCGTAGAGAAATCTGCAACATTTGATCCACAAGCTCTCTCAGGCCTTTTGTTAGAATTCTGGTATGTATTTTAAATTATGAGGACCCCTATATATAGTTGTAGAATAAATGAGTTATAATGGAATCAAACTTTCGTTCAGCCATTCAGATTTAAGTGACATGGCGCAGGAAAAATGATAGGAATAAATTTCCTTTCAAGTGACATGACAATATTTGATTGGTTGGAATACGTAACTTGTACATGTGACATATTTTTATTGATCTTTGATTGAGATAGGAATGTCATGTCATTTTGACACATGACATGATCCTATTGGCTTCTTTGTTTGACTTGGCATGTCACGTCATCCAACACGTGGCATCAAGTGGGTATTTAGGATGAAATGATATTGGGCATAGTAAAGTAAATCATCTTTTGCAGCCTAAATAAATGAATTTGATCTTTTAATTAAATTCATATTTTATTGGATTTAAATAATTAACCCAATTATATTAATCCTCAATATTTATTTGGACTAATATATTTTGAACTTAATATAATTTAAATCATTTTATAAAATTTATATTTAATAAATTTTATATCATTACAAATGTCCCCTACTTGAAGTCTTGTCTTAAATATTTTTTTTAAGACTAAGCTTGAAGTATTAATTACATGACAATTATATACCGTGTATTTTGAGTGTATTTAATGGATATACTACAACCTCATTCAAGCAACCTACTTGGAGTAAATAATTAAATATAAGTAGGAATCTTTCTTTGACTCACATGCCCATTTTCTAGAAGATTTAATGTTGCATACTTTTGGTTGCCTTTTTTCTAGTGAAATTGAAATACCAGAAGCTCTATGATGCTTTTAGCAAACATGCTAGTTTTGACCAACTCTTAATAGGACAAACCGATAGATATTAACTTGTGTTGAACGTGTAGGCATCAAAGCTTGAGGTGTTTATATATAGTTTTTTTTTTGGTAGGGCCATGAATTAACATTTATTTTGTGATATCACACAATGGAGAGTTTCATCATAGCATAAAAATATAGTCTTGAGGTGTGAAGGAATGGATCCGTGTTCTCATCTTAAGCAAGGTAATTTCATGGTAATTCTTATGGCGCAAAGGAATGGAGAGGCATTTCCACTCTAAAAAGGGTAATTTCATGGCAATTCTTATGGTGCAAAGCAATGAATACATATTCCTTAAGAAAAGGCAATTTCATGATAATTCTTATGGCGCAAAGGAATGGATACACATTTTCGCTCTAAAAATAAGGTAATTTCATGATAATTCTTATGACACAAAGAAATAGATACACATTTCCGCCCTAAGAATAAAGTAATTTTATGATAATTTTTATGGCGCAAAGAAATGGATACACATTTCCGCCTTAAGAATAACAAAAAGTTCTTTTGAAAAGATTATTTATATATATATATATATGACTGTACATCTCTCCTTCAATCAAACTTAAACATTTGATGGTTGAAACTGAAGGAGGAGGAGTGCAAACTAGATTCATGACTCAAACTCCAATTGGTCAATATAGTCTGTGGCCTTCTTTGAAAAATTCACTTTATATGGCGAATTGGACTTTAGTGCAAACTCATAATTCCAATAAGCTACTTAAGTTGTGATCCCTTAAAGCATCGGATCATCATCATGATAATATTGTAACTTCCCTTTCAAGCTTAGGTCATCGCATAATTCAAGGTGAGATTCGATGGGAAGACACCATGACAATTGAGGGAAAATATCATCATATTCCAGGTTATTGGGAATGGACTGAAAATGTTTTTGGTAGGAGTCAATAAGTCTTGGATATGGCACAAATTTATGACGTTGTTTATGCATCACTTTTTATTTATGATCATAATTAAGATATTTTACGAGCATTTTGTGAAGCTTGGTTCTCCAAAACAAACATGTTTCTACATCTGTTAGGGAGTTGTCCATTTCTTTATGAGATTTACATGTCCTTGGGGGCTTATCGATTTTAGGTTCTCTTCATGAAGAAGTGGTGCCTGAGGTCAAGAAACTTATCGAGTTTGATGAAAAAAAGATAAAACACCTTCATCGGACTTGTGAATATTTATTTGCGGTCTTTCATCATCTTCGGGGTGCTAACCAAAGAGTATCTTTTAGCTAATGGGTAAAGTTCTAGTGCAAGAGACCCCTAAGGTATGAGCCTGCTCCACCTAGGTAGGAAAAGAAATATGTTCGTCTTGAATTGACATATAATCCTAGTGGAGCCTTGCCTAATACAAATAGATGGTTGCATGTTGAAGAAAAGGTATTTGCTAAGCTTGGGTGAATTATGACAAAAAAGATAACACGTATTTGGTATCCCTCTTATCTTGTTGGTTTTGCGCATTCATCTTTCCAAATAAAGAAGGTGATTTCATTCGTCCTGGAACTTTCAAGATGACAAGTTTGATGGCGAGTGAGAAAAAGGTCAATCTCGCAATTTCGGTGTTGGCCAGTATCTACAACGGTTTGAATAAGATCTCAACTGCATCCTAACTTAATCAAATTATAGCCTTCTTCCTCATACGTTATGTTTATGACTAGTTTGCTAATTATTTTAAGGCTCATTTTGCATTTGCCAATAGACGCTTTGCTCCTACTATGATAGTATATTCTGGAGAAGGTACCTCAAGGTATTTTGACAAAAATAATGCAAGAAAATGTATTCATGATTCAGAGAATGTTGCTTGATCATGTACTATGTTGGATAAGATGTACTCTTACTTTTATGTAGATAATAATTATGCGCCAAAGTTGAAATCGAGCTATTTCATGAGTATTCGCTTCAACTATCTTTCCCTTAGATGCAAAAATTCATTTATCATTAGGTCATACAGTCCACACTGCTTCAGTTGTTAATTTGAATTCTACTAGAATATCGTTGGCATTATGAAGAATGACATCCACAGTGCTTCTTTGGACAAGAGACTCATATTTTAGCGGATCTGCACTATGATTTGGTCATCATCACAAGCAACTTTTCCCTCAATCATGCCTAATACAGGAGATTCTTTTGGATCTGACTTTCAGATTTGGTGGAAAAAGACTCATGGGAATTTTCTTAGTGATCATTTTCAAAGCTTAGTGAATATTGTTGGGTAAAATCCTGTCGTATACTTGGAGGGTTCTGACAAAGCACACATGACCAAAATCCCCAATGCTAGCGTACCTCCTGCTTCAGATGTCAAATTGTCCCAACGACATAAGAAAGAAAAATCTCAACTTTCTTCAGTGACATTGAAAAAAAAGACATCTACTCAAGTTGCTCAAGTTCCTAAAAGGATGTTTCAATATGAGAGTGAGAGCAGTAACAAAGATTGTTATTGGAAGAGAACACGAGTGTGCCAAGATGATTTAGGAGATGCTACTATACCTGTGGTTGTATTGCATGACGAGACAAATAGTCCTTCAAAGATCATAATGGTTCCTATCAAAGAGGTATGATTAGGACTTCACCCTATCAAGTATACTTAACTCTCTTTTTTACTATTTATTTTTTTCTTTTTAATGTAGGCAAACAAAAGACCAACTTCTATCTCTTGTGACGAAGTCAAAGGCACTTTGAAGTCTAATGTCCATAATCATTTAACACCTATCGTGTTCGTATTTGATGGAAAGAGAGTCATTCTAGATGCTCAATCGAAGTTTATTTATTCTTATTGGACCATTATTCGAGAAAAACTAGCTCTTTAGATGTGATATGAATTTCAATTTTTCTCTTAAAAATGAAATTTAATTAATTATCAAAGAGATGAAATGTAGAGATGTGAACATCTCGCCTTTGATAAAGCTATTAGACTCTTTCTTTAAGTTTGCTATCTCGTATGACCAAGTACGATCAACTCTCTAAGATATAGATGTGGAAGTTGCAAGCTGCAAGAAAAGAGTTGTTCCTAGTTGTGGGAGAACACCTTTCAAATGTCATGCTTAAGGAGTCTGAGAAGGTTAGAGTGATGTCCTCCCTTCATCAGTCGTTTGATAATATGAAGAAGATAAAAGAGCTATGCAAAAAAGGCACAAGCTTTGGAAGTCCTTTTAGCAATTGCCAAGGATGAGGTCGAAGGAGCTAATATAGCTACCACACTTGAAGTCAAGGAATTCAATGCATGCTCTGACACAGACTTGCTCGATGGTATGGGACAACGTAAGGGACATCTAAAGGCTTTGCGTCAAGAACGGATTAACTATAATTTATGCTTATGACATGTTAGACGATTTATGATAATAATTTTTTTTATCTCGTTTTACATCATGCATCTTTATGGTCCCTTTTTCATGTTTATGACATACCTATGACCATATATTGGACTTGATACAATCACTATGAGTTCCTTATGATATCATTTTGATTGATTGATTGATTTCCCTATTGTATTCAGACCATATTTTGACTTTTTCATCATAATATTCATAGATGATATTCTGGTGTACACATGGAGCAGACAGGATCATAAGCAGCACTTGAGGATTGTGCTCCAAACTTTGAGAGATCGGTGACTTTATATCAAGTTTTCTATGGGTTTTGACTTAATTTTGTGACACGCTTGGGTACATGATGCCCAATGATGGTATTATGGTTAATCTGACGAAGGATATTCGTGATTGGGCCAAGCCATATCGCTTACTAAGATTTAGTGTTTTATTTGATTAACAGGCTATTATAGACGATTTGTAAAGGGTTTCTCTACCACTTCAATGCCTTTGACCTAGTTGACTCACCTTGAGGTTCCATTTATATGGTAAGAAGATTATGAGATTATCTTTCAGAGGATCAAGAAGTTGCTTACCACTGCTCCTATATTAACTCTTTCAGATGAGGGTGAAGGCTTGATGGTATATTGTGATGTATTCAATATTGGTTTGGGTTGTGTATTGATGTAGTAGGGTTGAGTTATAGCATATATGTCGAGGTAGCTGAGAGTGCAGCACCCCACCTATGACTTGGAGTTGGCGGTTGTAGTTTTTGCACTCAAGATCTAGAGACACTACTTATATAGAGTTCATTATGAGATCTACATTGATCACTGTTGTATATGATAGAAAATAATGATCAAGAACAAAAATATCGCAACAATTGTAGTATTTGATTTCAATATGTGAGTGTTATAATCTCTATAAATCTTCTAATTTGCCTTTTCAACTATAAATTCAATGGCTCTTGAGCTTGATCTTGAATTTGAAATTTGTTCTTGGACTTGATCTCGAAATTTGAATTTATTCTTGAACTTGATCTTGAATTTTGTATTTGTTCTTGAGTTTGATGTTGAATTCAAGAGCTTTTAAGCTTGTTCTTGAACTTGAATGCTTGAATGTTTGAATTCTGAACTTGTAGAGAAATTTACGGTGTTTAATCCACGAGCTCTTTCTAACTTTTTGTTAGAATCTTGATATTCTTTTTGAATTATAAAAATCTTATTTATAGTTATAGAATAGAGGAATTATAATAGAGAAGATTTCCTTCAGCCAATCAGATTTAAGTGACATGACATATTGGGCCTTAATGAAATGGGCGTGTCATTTTGACACATGACATGATCCTATTGACTTCTTTGTTTGACTTGACATACCATGTCATTTGACACATGGCACCAAGATAGTGTTATACCCATTTTAACCAGGTCAAAATAGTGTACAACATATTGATAATTCTTACATAAATTACTAACTTAAGAAGTCACCACCTAATTATTTACGGTGAACTAGGGCACCTAAAGTTGATTAAAATTAAAATTCATTTTAAGGTATACTAAACAAGATTCTAGGTAAGAGTTCAATTAATCCTAAAAGGAAGGGATTAAGCATCCTCTAAGATCCATTAGAAATGGTTAACCAATCAAAATTATAAAATTAATTAAGTCAAGTGTAAAAGAGGGAAACTCATGTATAAATGTTAAGCATCAAGTGACTTTAAAATCATTGTTTGGACAACACTTCTTATGAAAATTTTCCTTGTTGAAAACATACAAAAGTAACATTAGTTTTGTAGACATAAAACTTCTTTTGTTGAAAAAACAAATAATGTCTTGAATCCATTCGAATCTGGTAAAAATATTTTTACCAAAAAACTGAAATATGAGAACTATTAAAAGAAGATTTGATGAGCTCCTGATTTTAGAGAATCTTTTTTATCAAAAAGAAAAAAAAAGAGGAGAGATGTAAAGAGTGAGATAAGTTTCAAAAAATTATATTGCAACTCTTCCATGTTATGAAATTTAATAAACTCTAATCTACCTGAAAGAATTAGTTATTGCTAGCAAACTCATACTTAAAATGTCATACACAATAAGTGATAAAATGTAGTTAAGAGTAGATAAAACACATAATTGATAGACAAAACTAATTAGCAAAGATAGAGAAAGGGAATATCTGTCACTTCCTCCTATTCTCTCATTCAAAACTGTTTGGATGTATTTTGAGAGCGCGATGCAAAAACAAAGATATAGATACATATTTCAGGTCTCGCGGTGACATTAAATCTTAAAGTAAGACTCTTCAACTCCGATATTCATGTAAAACAAGATAGAGAAAAAAAGGTAGTTAATTAGCAGGAAAATGAGGCCGAAACAAATATAAAAGTAAATAAAATTTACGAGCTCATAATGTAGCATTAGCTAACAGATCCCATAGTTTCTAAATGAAGACGAATTTTACACGTATTCAAGAGTTCAAAACTTAGATGGGCTAGCAAAAATACATATTGATCTTTTACTCTAATGTAAATTGTGAAGCCAAATTGTTCAAGGCAAATGTAAGATCCTAAAACATGACATCTACTGCCAAGACATTTTTTATGATATAAATATTTATTATTGTCACGACCCAAAAATGGGTGTGTGGCACTTGTCTTATCCCCACCAAGACAAGTCAGCCAAAAATTCAATTACAATGATAAAGTGCAGAAGAAATAATAAAAATAAAGGTTTAACTACGGATAATAAGTCAACTTAATTAAAAATTCTCCCAAAATCTGGTTGTCACGTGCACAAGCCTCTAATGTGTTACAATAGATTTGGAAGAAAATACAAGTCTCAAATGATGTTGTCTCTAAAGTAGAACAAGATCATAAATGGGAGGATGAGGTTCGTTGAGATGACAAATAACTACCTCACTAATCTCCATAGAAAGTCTTGGATAAAAAGAGAAGAGAGGATATCACAAAGATCTGAGCGCATAACCTAAAAAAATGTAGAAGCAAGGGGCGAGTACCAACCACACGGTACCCAACAAGCGAACTCCTAAGCCATAGTCAAGTAATACAGAATACAGGTACTTCTAACTCTCCAACCAAACCTCCACAACTACAACCTGCATAAAATCATCCCAACCTAACAATTCACAATGTACATAGCATGCTCAATAACCACACCAAAATTTATAAATCAACAACATAAGGATCAAGCTCATGCATCACAATTTCCATAAATAGGCACTCACAAGTTCATAAATGATAAAGATGCGTAATGCAATGCAATGCAATGTCAAGCATAATGA